>VZRX01012424.1:462765-502489 GCA_013398075.1 Notiomystis cincta
GGCTTTACCTGTACTGCCTTATCACAAATACAGATAATAAAATTTATCATGAATCTCACACACTCCAGTGCAGTATCGAGAAGCTTCTCTGTTCATACCTAGAAAAAGCAGTAACAGTGGAGCATCTAGGAGAGAAATCACCTTTCCCAGCAGGTAAACCTGCGGCAATTGTAAATAAAATGACACTGCTGATTCCTTGAAATGAGGAAGATAAAAACTCAATATTATAAAAGGGGGGGAAAAAAGCTGTACAGAAAGTATTTAAAATACCACGAGATGTCACTGTAATGCAAGAAAATGACAAGTGGTGTGAGAAGTGGAGTATCTGCCCTGAGGAGCTGGGAGTGACCAGTGCTAAAGCAGATTTGTGAAACAGCTTTACTGAGAAACCTCCTAAGGACAGAACTTTGCATGAGGACCTTGGAACATCAGAAGTTTTCTATGAAAACTGAATCCTGAATTGTACTGTTACCATATGAAGCAGAAATAATCCAAACCAGTCTGAAGTCGATGCTTTTCGCTTTACCAGTCACACACAGAGGCTGAGCCTGTCCAGCCTTACTCATTCTAGAGCAAAAAAGAAGTGAGACAGTCCACAAGTGCCTCACACTCTTTCCTTCCTGCAATCTACACCGAGATTCCTTCAGCTCGTTTCTCATTCTCTAACGTTAGTCTATTTTGTTTGGTTTAACAGAAGGGAAGTCAGCAGAAGTTTCATTGAGTTATCCATGAAACAGACCAGAACCAACAGTGAAATTATTTGGCCACAGTCATTTCAGGCACACATAAAAACACCAGAGAAAACAGAACCAAAACTCTTTGGGGTAGGGCAGCACTGTTTACAGGGACCCTTATTCACTATAGTAGCAGAAATATTTATCCTTATTACAGCTAATGGCAAACATTGTGCTAACCAAGGTATTTTCAATCTTTGGCACAGCTGGCTGCTGTGTGTGAAACTGAGAAGGGTCAGATGTGTTGATACCAACAGTTGGAATATCAAGTGTCAGCTGAAATTCTTGCAGATCTGAGATCACAGAGAGAAAGAAGTTGGGAAAGAAGTCAGTACTAACGTTACACTCCTGTTGCCAAATGAATAATCACTCAGATTGCCGTTCTAAGTCTTTACCAGCTATAAACTACAACTGAGCACTGATGATACACTACATTAAGTGCTGTTGTTACTGACTCTAGATGCTTATTACTGTCATTGCAAGTTGCAATTTCACTTTTTTCTTTGTAAAATAAATACAAATAAACCACGAATTTGAAACTAAATGTAAAAATACCACCTATATTAAAAGTAACACCAACAACCTGTAAGATAAACTTGATAGTTGGATGTTTGCAGAATAAAAATGTAATTTTCTTAAATACCCTTATATTTCTGAACGACTTAATACAGACATGCCCATGTATTTAAACTGACTGGCAATAATCATCTTTTCCCCAAGCAACTTGACAATGCATTGTTGAAGTTACTAGCACAGATTAAAAAGTAACTGGTAATATATATCTTTATTAATTATGGCTGCTAGTTGAATGTCTTCATTTTGTTTTAGGAGAAACCTGGCAACAGATAATTCCAATTTTGAACTGTATCAAGTCAATGCCTGACCCCGATGGAGATGCATTTCACATGGAGGATAAATCAGGCACTGCATAGGGACACTCCTAAGAACCTGGTTTGAGAGGAAAGGCTGCAGCAAGGAGAACTGAGAGAAAAGAAATAGAACAAATAATAACACAGTTGTGAGGCCCAGAACTGAATGTGTCAAGTACAGTCTAACACAGATTTGGAAAGTGCAATTTGAGGAAAACCCCTCTCTTCTCTTCCATGAAGCTGTATTAGAAGCAAGTGGCAGCAAACCTTTTTCCAGAACTGGATCTCAGTCCTGCAGGTGCTGCAGGCACAGAACTCTGAGGTGAAAGGACAACAGATCCCAGGTAGGAAGAGGCAGCTCGAAGATCTTTGCAGATACAAACACTCATCACTGTATCTTTGTCAAGTGCTGCTCAGTGTTCAGCAACTCAAACCCACCTTACTCACCAGAGTATGTTACTTTGTAAGTGACAACTCGACATTAAGTTTCTTCATGAGCTTTCTTAACAGGACTACCATTGACAGAGACAACAGATAACTGTGAAAAGCTTTTATTTTAAACCTCTGTATTACAATAGCCATAGTTTTATTATTGCTTTTCAAATTAATTAAGCACTTTGCAATTTTACAACTGCTAGACCTTCTGTCCAGCATATGTGCTTCACTGATATACTGTGTAATGTACTTTATTCTGAACAACACATTTAATTAGGAAAGACAACCCCTTTTTATTTACAAGGATTTCACGTTTCTTTAAAAAACATGCTTGAAAGAACCTAGAAACTGTGGACTACTAGACATTCATTTACTGTATGACAATAATAAATACATATTTTAAAAGTGCATTATATGGTGATAACCCTTGTGAAGAATTCACTTTTACAAAATCCTCTTTCTAAGGGAAGTGCTCAAAAACACAGTGCAAGCAGTCAAGTTGTCCTGAGAAGATATAAATGTGGTGTAAGTTTTCCTTCACGACAGGTGCATATTAACACTAA
The DNA here is from genome assembly GCA_013398075.1 of Notiomystis cincta. NCBI lineage: Eukaryota > Metazoa > Chordata > Aves > Passeriformes > Notiomystidae > Notiomystis > Notiomystis cincta. The sequence continues at coordinate 465,367 of VZRX01012424.1, forward strand.
ATGGCTTAATCCCATTTTTGTCAACCAGCAGCCACTTGATGTTCGTTACTGAGTGTGGCAAGAAAACCTAAGTGCAAATATCAGCTCTGCTGTGACAGGTGCCAGTACTGGTGTGAACGTTTAGCAGCTTAACCCGGGGATGGCTCTCAGTTCCACTGCTCCACTGAGCCAGCGGTGCCAGAGAACTGCACTGGCAGCAACAGGACTGTCAGCTCTTCCCCAGCAGAGCACACCAGCAGACAGAGCAAAAGGAAACTTGGAATAATGCTTCAGTATTTAGTATTCAAGACCTTGCACACGCCAACCTGAGAGGTTGTGGAAGGAAGACAAGAGAAGCCCAACTCAGACTGCTGAGACATTCATTTCTCACCCCTCTCACACTGTGCTACCTCTGGCATGAACCTTTCTCCTGACAGGCTCAGCTTTACAGAATTGGGCCTGGCCAAGGGAACACTCAGGTCTGACATTTGCTAGCACATGACAGCCTCCCCCAGAAGACAGCAACATCCTTCTGCCAGGAAACCAAGTATTGCTCTGAGCTCCACTGGGAACTGGTGTCTGGGAAGAGAGGGGCTTTTACGGTGGGCTGTGTTTGCTGATGGAAGAAATACAGCAACGTGGGAGGGAAAAAGAGGGGGGAACAATACTTGAAAACAGTGCCTTTTATTCAGCACTTCTGTGCATGTGTGTGCACATTCAGATGGCACTGAGCTTTCTGAGTACTCTGCAAAAGGTGCTCAGCAGCTCACACAATCCTCATCCCTGACTTTGGTTCCTCTGAAAGCCAAAGACCAATGGAATGAGGCAGCTTCCCCACTTGAAAGCCCAGCTTTGCTAAATGGGTATCGCAACAAAGCAGCAGCATTAAGTTGCCAGACAAATTAACTTTCTTGGGGTTTGTGCACTTCCAGAATTTCTCAGTGGACTTTTCAGACTAATATATAATTGGCCATGAGTTGCTTACAACTGTGAGTTTACAAACAACTTGTGATTTCAATAAATAAGCACCAATCCAAAATAAGATGCCCAAGTAAGTGGTCTGATTTCCACAGCATAGTCCTAAAATACAACTCTTCTAATATCTCCAGCCAGCCAGCTCTGAAAGTCTGTGCTACACATACAAAGCTAAACTTTCCATGCAGTAATGAATATGTATGGAAAAAAATTATGGACAAGGTTTTACTTAATAGATTTAAGCCTATTGCAAATCTTAAACCACACTAAAACCACAGAATGAAAATAATAGAGCAAGAAGCACAGGAAGATGTTCTAACAGTGTTTCTGTGCTCTCCCTGCAGCAAAAGGGATTCTGTTTATGGGTCTGTGTAAGTAGCAGTTTACCAAATTAAGTGCTTTCAAGCTCCTGCTTGTGTTGCAAAGGCTGCAGTCTTGGGAGTTCAACTGCTTTATAATGGCAAGCAGTTAAATAAAGAAGTCAAAGCTACTTCTGTGGTAGTACTGGAACGCTGGGGAACAGCCAGGGTTCAGGGTTCTGCAATGCTATTCCAAGCCTCTGTAACCTGCTCCCTGTACTGTTTTTTCCCTTATTTATACTTATATCCTAGGCATTTCTTTATCTATCATTTTACCAGTAAAAGTGATAAAATCACGACCGTTCATACAGTGCTTTGAGATCTCCAACTGCAATTGCAATGCAAGTCCAAAATTGCTCTCGTTTCCCTTAGTAAAAACAGGTGCACCAGGAAAAGACAATTCCTGTACCATCACCTTGAGAAAAACCTACTTGGGCATCACTTGGCAAAGATGAGAATTTCCCCAGGCAGATCTGCCTTACACACACTTTGGTATCAATCACTCCTGCTGCAAGGAGGAGATAAGAAAAGGCACCTTTTATTTTTTTCCCAAGGGAAACAGAGGGGCTGATGGCACATTTTCAAGTTTTGCTCATAGTAGCATTTCATTTCCAACTTGAATATTAATGGAAATATTTAACATGGTTACAGCCTTAATAACATATGTATATAAATACAAGTACTCCCTACAGTGTCTGTCATCCAAATTATGCATAAATGGAATAGTGCCCTGACTTGGTGAGGTAATATAAACAAACTTAGAAACAAAACCAGTAAAGCCACACTGTTAACTTAGAAAAAAAAAGTAGAAAATGGTAAGAGAGATCAGTTAGAAACATTCTATGCAACCAAGAGTATCTTTAGCAACAAGAAATGTGTTGTTTTGCTCTCTGGTAGCCTCACAGCATTCCCGGGAACCATTCTGCAACAACTCATGCACTCAAAAAAACCCCGTGGCCTTTCTGTGATCGTATCTCACTGCAGATTTCAGCCCTTTTAACTTCCCCGGAGGTTTAGAACAGTTTGGACAGGTCACTGGCTACTTCCCAGCCCTTGGGGAAGTGGGACACTTGGCCAGGTTTGGCAGGTTTCCAAAAGAAGACTGTTGCCAAAGGAGCAGAGCCATGCCAAGGGACAGAGGGCCACCGAGACCACCGGCACTGCTCAGCATCGCTCCCTTTGTTCAGATGAAGTGGATCCAGCTCTCCTCACACTCCCTGGGCACCTTCAGGGGGTGAGCCCGGCAGGTGAGGGTGTAGTTCTTGCCTCTGTTGTTATCCCAGTACTCCTGGCCGTTGACTTGGTACCTTGCTGCAAACTGGACGAGAGTGCTCAGCTGAAGGAGGAAAGGAGGCACAGGAAGAAAGAAAGTGAACACATCGACCTCATCCTGCCCGTTCTTGTCTGGGATGCTGCGGTGCCAACGAGCACACACCTCATGGAGGCTTTCCCACTGGTTGAAGGTGTAGCGCACGGACACCTGCTTCTCAAAAGCAACGTTGAGGACCTGGATGGTGCCACTGAGCCCCAGATCCGAGCTGGTCACCCGTTCCAGACACACCTGCTGCTCCCGGAGTCGGGACGAGAAATCCAGACAGTCTGCAGGCTGCTGGAAGTCAGGGACCAAGCATTGCATAGTAAACTCCAAGTTCAAGCTGCTGTACCAGAGGTCCGAGTTTATGGAGAGCCGGGAAAGGACATGCAAAGGGATGGATGGATCCTCCCCAGTCTGGAAGACTTTCACTTCAGTGAGCTCCAAGCCTAAAGCATCAGCGAACCTGACGCGGTTCATGCGGCTCTGGCAGCCGGGCTCCCGACACTGCAGTGCTGCTGTCTTCCTCCTCTCGGGAGATGTGGGCAGGGACCTCGCCCGGCGGCGGATGATGGGCCGCAGGGCCGGGTCACAGCTGGAGAACGAGCTGCTCGGGTGATGATTTGGCTGGGGGCTCTCCTTGGCTGGGACACTGCTCTGAGAAGTCTTGCTGCTACTTGTATGGACTGCTGGGGGCTGCTGCTGCCCTCGTCCCACTGCTCCTTCAGCCCTTAACATGTTCTGATAGAGATCTGAGAAGTAGCTGGGATTCCTCCGAGGACCACGCACTTCCATTCTTAACCGGTGACAAAAAATCAGCCTTAACACTTGAAGGTTATAATGAGCGCTGCGCCTCTGAAGCACTTAATTTGGGAATGGCAGCCACAGTGAAGTCTGAGGTTATTGCCCTGGATCACCTGAACAACGTCACCTTCGAACGAAGGGCACCAGCCTGGCAGTTCTCACGGCAGCTGGCAGAGCGCCAGCAGCCAGGCGGTGTGTGGGAAGCTCAGGGCAGACTCAGTGGCCGATGAACTCGATATCGCTGCTCTGGCTGGTGGCTCCCAGGCTCAGGTTGGAAAGGGATTCAAGGCTATCACCGCTGATACTGGAGGAGCTCACGCACAGGCTGGAGAGCGACTGGAGGCTGTCGCGCTGGATGAAGGACTCCAGGCTGTCGGAGAGGTCGCTGGCGGCGCGGTGCGCGCCGAAGCACCGTGTGCCGGAGCGCCGGGCGAGAGGGGCCTGCAGGCTGTCCTGGCTGGCCCCGGCCGAGCCCGCGCCCCGGCGGCAGCAGCAGCAGCACGAGCAGGGGGCACACTCCAGGCTGTCACACTGGATGCTGGGCGAGTCGAGGCCGGGGAAGGCTTGGAGGCTGTCGGGCGGGAGGGAGCCGGGGCTGCTGCAGAGGCTGGAGGGCGGGCGAGGGCTGTCGGGCGCGGCCGCGGCGCCAGGCTCGGGGTCGTGGCTGGCGGGGGACGGATCCGCGTTCGGGGCCGCCACAGCGCCCATGGGCGGCGCGGCCCCNCACTGCCGCCATCCCAGGGGCTGCCACTATCCCGGGCACTGCCGCCATCCCAGGGGCTGCCACTATCCCGGGCACTGCCGCCATCCCAGGGGCTGCCACTATCCCGGGCACTGCCGCCATCCCAGGGGCTGCCACTATCCCGGGCACTGCCGCCATCCCAGGGGCTGCCACTATCCCGGGCACTGCCGCCATCCCAGGGGCTGCCACTATCCCGGGCACTGCCGCCATCCCAGGGGCTGCCACTATCCCGGGCACTGCCGCCATCCCGGGCGCTGCCACTATCCCGGGCATTGCCATCATGCTGGGTGCTGCCACCACCCCGGGCACTGCCACCACCACCCCGGGCACTGCCGGCACTGCCCGCCCGGCGCTGGCCGCTCGCTGTTGCTGCTCTGCCCCGTTCCGGGGCTCGGCTCCGCTGAGCGCGGCCGGGACAGGATGCGGGGAGGCTTTTGAGGGATAGGACGGGATCAAGTGTAAATAGATACGGACATGAATATGACTATAAACACATAAACACCACTGGACTAGGAGTAAAGGTGGGTCAGGAGAGCTGTTTGTCCCCTGTTACATCTGCAGATCGTTGTGCATCCCTGGAACCGTGCAGTTCCCTGGTACGGAAATGCAGCTCCTCGGAAGTAAAAGAAAGCTATGGATGCTGCTCTGAGTATTTTTAGTAGGAGCTGATGAGACATTTGTTTTGGAAAAAGAAAAAAATAAAGTATTGGATGTAAAATTTGCATATATGAATATCGGAAGAGCGCGTTTTGTGACACAAAAAGGACAGCTGAGCTCGCACAGCACGCAGGGGGTTGGTGATCTGCTCTCCATAAATTGGGAGCAGGAACAGCCACCCCGTTGGGCTGTGCCCAGCCCCAGGCAGCACCTGGAAGTGCGCAGGCTGAGCGATGGGGATGAGCACATGACACTGCCCGGGAGCTCTGGGAGCACAGCAGGAGCCGCAGGTCTTTCCGTGGATTTGGAATAGTAAATTAAAGGATGCTGGTTCCCACTAAGCGAGTGCTGGGGGAGGGGACTGTTTTCCAGTACAGTTTGGTGGCTGATTATGTTTATCTTACTGCTTTAAAAATAGAGTCACATCGGGAGGATTTTGTTTGTTGCCAGAATCTCCAGGACGTGGGGATGTCTGCATTGGATACGCTGTGTCTTGCAAAGCCAAAAGACTGGAGCCGTTTGAGGATTATGTAACAGCAAAGGTGCAGATCCCCTTTGGAAAGAGGAATAATGGGACCAGGCATTCAGGAATATCCCTTATTACTGCACGGAGAGACACAGCAGAAGGAAAGCCACAGCCACACCAATGAAAACCACAAAGGAATGGTAAAGTAAGGACATTAATTTCTCTTTTTATAGTTCCAGAAATGTCAGCATGCTGGGCTTAGCTAATAAGTGCTGGGCTGTGCTGTTCCCACTGGCATCCTCTCCCCTGATCCCAGCGACAGAAAGGATTGTGCAGGATGATTGTGCAGGTCACAAGGTCACAGAGGTGACTGCAGCAATGCTGGAGGCACAGGACTTAGTTTCATTCTTTTATAAGCTCTTGAATTTGTGAAATTGTGTATTTTTAAAACCAAAATCTGACTATACTAACATAAAAACTGAAAAGAAGATGTACAGCCTGGCAAATTAACTGAACTGCAGTAATGCTAGATTAGACAGGAGGGCAGTTTGATTATTCCTGGTCTGAAATGATATTTTAAAGCTTTCCATTTGGAAATCAGTGATATTTCTTGTTTATAGAACAAACACTGTTCTGATTTGTTCAGAATATGCTGATTTATTTATTTATTTTGTTGAGTTTTAAACTGCCCACATCAGTAATGCAATTCCTTCTGCTTGAATGAGTTTTTTCTCTTACTAATATTTTTCACAACCTGGTTGTAACAGGAAACAGTAAATTATTTTATGCCTTCATTGTGAAATAATTCGTATTAATACCAGAAGAGACTTTATGCTCCCTGTTCACCTCCACTCCTTAACTTCAAAGGAATAATTCTTTAAATTTTGTTGGCAATATGCAAATGGGAAAGACAAGGAAGATTTGGTTTGCAGTGACCTTCATATTGTACTTTATAATTAATTTTGGTAACTTGCAATAGGAGCACCTCTCAGGTCCTATAGAAATCAGTAGTTAAATATCTAGTCTGTAATATTTATTACCTCCAAAGGAACTTTGGGATCCTCTGACAGAGGATTCTATATAAGGGCTACATTCTATTATTATATAATCTGATAGAATTATTCAGTTTTGCTTAATAATATTAAAAATACAGCAGTGCCTTTGTAGTATAAAAAGTAAAAAGTGGCCATGGCATAGTTCTGATGAACCTTAAGTCTAAGAATAACTGCAGTCAACCCTTTTTTAAACTCAGTTGCACTCTAAGCTTCTATTGTATTTCCATTCTGACAGTCATATATGCTGCTATTTATATCTGATATTCTATTTAATTCTTTGTGGTTACAGTAATGGAAAAAGCCATCCAAGCACTAAAGGACTAAATAAACCAATTTCTTATGTGAAGTCTCCTCCTGGAAGATTAGGCAAAAATGTATCAAGTGCCATTGAAAAGGTAAATAGTCCCCTTTCCTAACATAAAAAGGGTCCCTACTCTAAGTCAGCTTCTTAATAACATCACAAACTTTCATGTCCCTTCAGATTTCCCATGACAGCCAAGATGGTCACCAACCAAGTGTTCTTAAGAAAGGAAGGAACCAGCTGGATGGCAGTAATCAGTCAAAAAGGTAATTTTATGTTAAGATAATCAGTTTAATTAGTAGTCATTTCAAAGTGGTGTACAAAACGCTCATGATGAAATTGGGGCTGCTGTGTTTTGTATTTGATTTCACTGGCCCAGAGTTCAGCATTTATGAGAACAACAAATTTAATTTATCAAAATGGAAACTTGCTATCCTGCTTTTGTGAGTTCTCAGGCAAAATCAGAATAATACCCCCTTCAAAAAAAAATAGTCAGTAGTAGGCAGTGTTATCTCTACCAGTGATTATTAATTTTGCCTCATTACCAAGTTTGTGTGCCAGTTTTAGCTTCAGTCTTACAGATCCCTGTCCTCAAAGGGATGGCAAGACCTTTGACCTTTTAAGCTGCTGTTCAGGGGCACTGACCATTCTAACAGTCCATGATCTTCCTTTTCCTTTAGGATCCCGGGTGTTTGCACCTCCCTGCACACTGCACAAGGACCAAAGAGGAGTGTCCCAGAAAGAAGGCAAAACGAATCCTTCCTGCACAGGTTCCCCCCTGGCACAAAGGGCAGCACCCAAGGAAACTTCTGTAGGGCTAAAGATGTCCCAGTGCAGCACTTCTACAGCAGCAAAAGAGAACAGTTGGGGAAGAATCACGAGGAATACATTGCTGAAGCCAGTCCAGGCTCTTCCAAGTGGCAAGAAGCAGCTGTAAGTGAAATGTTTCTTGATTTTGAATCAGTACAAATCATTAAAGAAGATGCTGAAGATGATAGTGCCAGTGACCTCTCTGACTCAGAAAGGATTCCCATTCCCCCCTCTCCCTGCACACCGCCAGAACTCATTCTCCGAGCTGAAGAAATCGACCCAGTGTGTTTGGATTACGTCCCTGAAATGGGATTTAAAGAATCTGAATATTACTACCCCGACTTCCTCCCACCCCCTTTCAACTCGTGGGACCTGAAGCAGCTGGCTGTGTGTGTCCACGGGGAAGGGAGAGCAGATCCCCGCCCCAAGCCCACGGGGTCCCTGGAGAAATACCTGGAGCGCCTGGTGCAGCTGGAGTGGCTGCAGATGCAGACGGTGCAGGGAGAGAAGGGCAGGGCCTCCAAAGCCCGGCCCCAGACGGCCCCCGGCTCCACCCGTGCCCTCAAGAGCCCTGGGAAGGGCAAAGCCTTGCTCAGCCCTGTGCCCAGCAGGCAGGCAATGCCCCAGGAAGGTGCTGCCAGGCTGCCCAGGAGCTGCCTGGGGCACAGGGCAGAGCCGCACGCTGAGGACACTCGCCAGGTGCGGGCCCATGTGGGTCACCTGAAACTTCCTGAGAGAACGGGATGTGCAGCATCTTCTCAGAGACAAAGTGGTGATGGAAGGAGTGAACTGAAAAAGAAACCAGCTGCAAAGCAGCAGCTCCTCAGTCTGCAGCCCCCCGAGAGCAGCTCGAAAATCCAAAGTGTTGGTAACATCAGACCCCCTAAGCAAACCCCAGCATTCCACGGTGCAGCTGCTCCCATCAAAGGCTTAAAAACATACACCTGTACAAATCCAAAGAAAAATGGCAATGCCAGCAATTATGTTCCTCCCAAAAAACCAACAGCGGACAGGAAAATAAAAACAAATGGCACAAAGCAACCGCCACGCAAATTTCAGTGAGGGAAAATTCATTAGTGAATGTTGGTGCTTTCTTGACTGTTAGAAAGCATCTGGTCAGTGCAGAAGAATCTTTTTTTCTTCATAGGAAGGTCCTGAGAAGAATGTGTTCCTGACACGTGGTTTTGAGTCAGCACTGTTCATTTCTATATGTTTGATCTTAAGCCAGCAGGAAATGTGTTCCCTGAAGGCAAGTGTCTTCCATTGGTCTTTCCTCAAAAATATTTGTAACTGCTCAGTGAAGGTAACAACAGCACAGTGTGAAGTTTAGAGAAGTACAGAACGTCCTGTCTGCACCAGCTGAAGTCTGAGGTGCTCCTTGTGCTTACCCTGCTGTGTGTGAGGGAATAGGGTCCATGCTCTTTTCCCTTGCCCAGATGTGCTTTTTGTAAGATAGGTTTGATTGTGGTGTTTTCTGATGGAAATGGCTCAGCTGTTTTTATAAAATAATGGAGCCTGTTATCTATGCAAAGTCAACTCTAATTCTTCACAGATGATGATGAATTGGATTTTTTGGATGAAATAGATATTATTTTTTTTGAGAAGATGAAGAATGGAGATAATGTTTTGAAATATTTTAATGCAGAAAGAATTATTTTTAAGACAAAGTATTAGGGACCAGACAGCTTCAGTAATGACTAATTAAGAAAATGGAATGTGTATTTTTATACCCTGGAATCTTCACTGTGTTTACTGACAGCTTTCCTGGAAGTTCATTTTGTAGGCCTTGATGCTTTTTGTCATTTAGGGGAAATGACCAAATCTCAAATTGCACATGGATATATTTGAGTAATGCAGACTAAGGCTTTTAGCAGAGACTGTGGCCTAGTTTGCAGAACTGGTAGCCTCTCAAAACATAAAAAACAGACTCCTAGGGGAAGAATTTAAAGGCTGTTGTAAGTTCAAGTAAACATATATTTTGATACAGAAGATACCTATTTTCAGTCACCTAAGATGACTCTTATTTATCCTGTGGTCCAGCCTAGCTTGGCTTCTTAAGGTTCAGTGAGGTGAGATGGGGAAATGTCCTACAGAAGGAAATTGTACAACCAGGATTGGGTCCTGTCTTTGGGCCTTCTGTCTTCTCTTGTGTCTGTGAGATACAGGAGAGTACAAAGGACAGTTCAGAGAATATTCAAGTGTCACTTGAGCTGTTACAATTTCAAATCAATCACAACAGCTGGGGACATGATCCTGTTCAGATGAAATTCTAAAGAATGTTTTTTACTTTCACTTTCAAATCCTGGTCAGCATAATTTCCTGCTCAGCCACCAGTCCCAATCTTCACGAGAAGTGAGCTGAGGTCTGATGGATTCTGCAAGTGGATCCTTCACATTGTGATAGAAAAGGAAAAAGTAGCAAATACTGAAGAGTATATTATGTATATAGCTAAATTGCACTTCTCTTGGTGAGCTCATCTTGGTTTTAAGATGCTTAGCTGTTTCTATCTTTCATTGTGCCTACCAGATCTTCAGCTTTGTAAAATTTCAAAGCATGGGTTTATATGTAGTTTAAAAAGTGAGAATATTAAGAAATGTAGTAATAAAATAGAGTATTTTACAGTACATAAAAACATTGCTCAGGAATAGTCTAAGAAATATTTTTTAGTGTTTTTTTTTTTTTCTTGTCTACTGGAGACCAAATGTGAAATTTTGAATTGGTAAAGGCAATGAATGTAACAGACAGTATTACATTTCCAGAGTCAGTATTTGTAAAGTTACACTTAATAGCAATTGCAGTTGCATGTACATTCAGCTCTATGCAATTCAAGTGAAACTTTATCTGATGTGCTCGAAGAGCAGAGAAATTGGCTGTGTCAGAGTGTGGTGGGACCCAGGAAGGGACTGAACACCAGCAGCTGCAGAGGACCAGCACATCCCAGTGTTGCTGTTTCACCCTCTTGTTTTGGTCCAGCCTCTTGTATTTCAGCTTCTTTAGACGAAAGGTTCCTGCACCCAGTGCTAGTTCAAGCTCTGGCCAAATCCTGCAAGCCTGCCTCAGCCAAGTTTTCCTGGTTCACATGAACAGTAGTGAAAAATAGGAGAGCTTTTTGCCAACCATCAGGATTTGAATGCACTGTTCTATTCACTGTTACAAGCACCAAACCTGAGGTGAGCAGGATCCAGGCAATAATCAGAATAGCAGTTTTTTAAAACAAATTCTGTTAGCTGCAGTAAATAATTTAGCATGTTGATATAGCCCTGAATATTGCTGGATGCTAAATTTTCTAAATTGAAGCCTTCCTGGATTGTTAGGAGGGTGTGTAGATACAGGCACATTTTGCATGATCACTTCTGAAAAGATAAATAAACCCCATTTACTTCTGAAAGGATGAATAAACCCCATTTACTTCTGAAAGGATAAAGAAACCCCATTTCAACCAGCTGTGACCAGAGCAAAGGTGATCAGCACTGGGAAAAATGTTTTGTCACAGAAGTAGGAAAGTTTTAATGTCATGTGTGTCACCCTATGGACATCAGACTGTTGTTGGAGGCTGAGAAGTGATGGAGGTGGTGATGCCACTTCAGAGAAGTCTGAGAACTTGTTCCTCACTGTGTGGGTCTGGCCAAGTTTGTCTCAGATGAAATCCCAGCAGTCTGATTTGTGTCCTTGATTTGATACCTCTGACACGCTTGTCTTTGTGCACACCCAGAGACAGAAAGTCTGTGTCTGCCTCAGCAAACAGCTCTTGGCCTGAGCAGACTGCAAGGCTTGGGTTTTATCCTGTTTCCATTGTAACTTCACCATGTTCTGGGCCTCCTTTTGTGAAGAGGACTGTAATTTATATTTCTTTCATTTTGTATTGCTGGATTTTGTCTTTAGAAGCACTTCTGAACAGAGCAGAAAAGGTTATTCCACCAAACACATCCAGTTTAAAATTAATTACTCAAGATATGTCCACAGCACAGTGTTTGTGTGGCTATCATACTTTTTTTTACAAGGTTTAGCAATATGATCATGTGGATCTAAGCCTAGCACTGATGATGCTTCTTGAAGAACAGATTAAGTGATTTATTTATTTTTTTTTGCTAGAGAATGTAAAGGTTTAGTGTTCTGCAGTATTACCTACAGGACAAATATGCTCAGGTTGTATTTTAAATAAACAGCCAGCAGACTCTGCTTCAGTTACACGAGTTATAAACTTTGTTTTCAGAGAAATGATCCTGTTAGAAGATGTGAAGAAACGGAGTTTCACTCCAAGATGTATAAACTGTTTTCCTTAGTACTCCTAAAGTATTTTTAGTGCATCACATGGAGAAATTTAAAGCAATATTGTTTTTCTCTTGAAATGCTCATTTTTTCTCCACTGCTTGCCTCTCATGCTGGGGGCAGCAGTGTCCCAGCTGCCCTGCAGCCTCTCCCATGGTTTGCAGTGGGACACAGGAGGATGCTGCTGCAGGGAGAGCTGTGCTGATTCCATGGGGCTGAGCTGCCCTGTTTGACTGCTGAGATCTGCCCTCCTCCTGTCACTGCTCATGTCCTCTCTGTGTTTCATTCATTGTTTGAGGTGACTTTTACCTTGTATTTGCTATTTAAAGGCTCTTGTTAGAATTCTGAGTGAATTTTGACAGTTTTTTCAGCCAGTATGTGCAATCTTTCTTGGAGCTGATATTATGCTTTAAATTTCTACAGTATGAAATTGTCTAGAATGTACTGGGTTTTGCCTTATTTTAAAGGTATCGAGCCTTTGTTGCTCCCATTGTATTAGTGTTTTTTCATCTGAAAAATAAACACACCACGCTGGAAGGACTGAACTTGATAAACTGAGGATTTGCAGCCCAGCTTTTGATGTTGCTATTCATGTATTCTTATTTATTTAAATTTTTTGTGGATATTTTTGCTAGTAACTCCATGGGAAAGTGATCTTGTAATTCAAAGGTACCGTATATTTGCTACATTAAAGGTGAGATACTGCCCTGTGTGTTGCTGCGTTGTATTTTTTCTCAAGATGGCACCACTGAATTTCCTCGGAGAACATTCCAGAGTTGCGGGGTCGGCCGGAGGGTGCAGCTCGCTCCATGCCTGCTCCTGCTGGCCAAGGGAGCCACAAAAAACCCGAATTTTCCTCCGCCTTCGGGCGAGTCCATCCGGGATCCCGGGCGCAGGAAAACCCGGACTGGCGTTCTCCCGGAGTCCGGAACGGACTCGGTAACTTGGAAAACCCGGACTGGCTTTTTCCCGGCGTCCGCAATAGTATAACTTAATTTCACACACAGCGTGTTCATTTTTTCCAGAGGAAAACAAAGGGAGGGAGATTGAAAGGGGAAAGCCCAGCATGTTCTGTTGCTGAAAAATCCCTTTGTTCTGCTGTTCCTGTAATCTTTATTGTAAGCTTTACAGAGCTCCTGCCTGAGGTATCACACAACAATTCTACAGTCAGAACACTCTGCTCTTTGAGGTTTTCTTGATGTCCAAGCCCTCCTGTCCTGCACTGCTATTTAACCTGTTGCTGTTATTTGTGAGTTTCAGGAGATCCCTCCTGCCCTCCTCCCCGCACTCAGTGTGTGCCCTATTTGACAGCATCTATTGCTTTTCTTCTCACCTGAGCAGGAGATCAGGTCTTCCATAATTCTTCCTTTCACAACTTCCAGAACACTAAAATAATTATTTTCCAGTTTTAAAAGAGAATAAACCTTGTGCCCAGTAAGAGCAAATCAGGAGAATGGAAAATGCTGTAAGAGATGTTTTCACACAAGCCAGGACCTCCCCTCTGGTCTCTGTCACTTTCTGTTTCTTAATTTTTAACTTCCTGCTTCCTTATACATATGTAAAGTGTATTTTTCCTGCCCTGGATGGGAAGTTCTTCTCCAGATATACAAGTTCATCTTTGCATGGTGGCCTCTGGGTTCAACAGGATATATCAGCTACTAAGTAAGTTTTGACAGAACTTGCTCATATTGCAAAGTCTGAAGTCATAGGGAAATAGCTCTCCTGGACGTAAACCCAGATAAACCCAGCTCCTACTGAAACTAAAGCTATCTGTTTACTATTAACAAACAGTGGTGAAATTATTAGGGAGTGGCTTTTCCAAGGAACTGCTGAATCAAGACACGTGTTTACTTCAGTTGTAAAACAGCAATAGAATTGCAGCCATGGCCCATTTATTGTACGTGGAAGTGGCAGGTGCAGATTGACTGAGGAAACCCAACTCCTGGGGAGGACTGAGCTTTGCTTGGAGCCAGCTCAGTTTGACAGAGACAACAGTTCTGTCCTTTTCGCTTTTTCTGACGGGGTGGAAACACCTGTGGTCCTTTGGGGCTGCTCACAGGTGGAGATGCTGGTGGGAAAGCCCTGGGCTGCAAGGAGCCATCACACAACGTTCCACAGTGCCGCCTCTGCTGCACCTGGATGCTCCCAGCTCCCAGGGCAGGATCTGCCCAGGCTCCCCATGGTGCTGCTGCGCCCCTTGGAGCTGCTCATCATCCTGCTGCTCCTGCAGGTGGGTGTGGGCTGGGATGTGGGCAGGGGTTTGGCTGCACGGGGGGCACAGCAGGAGGATGGAGCCAGGGTGTTCTCGGGATGAGAGGCAAGGGGCAGGAGATGGCAAGAGAGCATTCCACCTGAACATGAGGAAAACCTCCCTGTGCCGGTGGCTGGGCACTGGAACAGGCTGCCCAGAGAGGTGATGCAGTGTCCTCCCCTGGAGACACTCAGGATCCTGAGTAGTGTTCTTGAGGGGAACAGCTGGAGCAGGGAGGCTGGACCAGATGATCTCCAGTGCTCCTTTCCCACCTTGACCAGTCCCTGAGTCTGTCTGTCCCCATGCAGTGCCTCCGAAACAGGCGGCTCCTCTGTCCCAGATCCTGGGTCAGGTCTCTGGGAAGGGCTTTCCAGGGCTGGGGACCCTCTGCTCAATCTGCTGGGATACCAGAGTGCTCACAGCTGGCTGAGCATGCTGGTGTCTGGTGGTGACCCTGCCACGTCAATCATCATCCCCCAGGAATTCAGTGGTGTTTCCAGGAGTGTTTCTGTGGGATTCATGGTCCTGTTCGGGGTTGTTCCTTTGTAGCAGAGCCCTGGCTGGAATGGAGACAGCCCTACCCTGAGCCATGGCTGTGCAGGGGAACACAAGGAGTGGGGAAGTCAGAGAACACCCAGATAAAGCTTCCAAAATTATTAAAAATGACTACACATAGAAAAAGGGGAAAACAACTTGTTTGGGGAATCCAGCAGGGCTGAACCTGGAGCAAATCCAACAAGGACAGCTTGCAAGGGCGCTGTTTTCACATCACAGAGCTTTTCCCTGGGTATAAACAACTTTACAGCTCCAAGGCATTACTGGTGGACCCCATTCATTGCTCAGCAGGTTTATAACCATGACAAGTTTGCAAGTATTTTCCTTCTTCGTAATAAAGTCACGGGATAAAGGCACTTGCCTGGGTCTGGGCAGGCAGAGATCTGTTCCATTTTTGGAAATGTGGCACAGGATGAGTCATAAACCCCAAGATTTTTAAGGGAAGTGTTGAGAAGGAGGAGAAAAGTGTCCTGGTTACCTGTGAACTAATGGCAACGATGTAATTTGAGCACTGTCACAGCTCTTTGAGGTGAAAGATTTCTAGGAAAAAGCAGTGCTTGAAGCAGGGAAGGAAGCTTGCATTTATATAAAATAGCAAATTGTGCCAGTTTGGGTGTAGCCACCACTCTCAGTGATTTATTTTACTCATCTGAGGTAGAGATTGTGCTCCAGTGATCACCTTCTGGTAAATCAGCTCTGTTTGGAACACTCCAAGTCACACCACAGAGCCCCTGAGACTCTGAAATCCTCCCCAGACTTCTCTCTTTTTTGCAAAGAGTTTATGCCCTGTCAATACCAGACAACTTCTAAAGGAGCACTGGACACTGAGAGACAGGGGTGAATATTTAAAAAACTGGAGATACTTGATTGAGGAAAAGCCACAGAGATGATACCCTAGACTGGTACCTGCACGGACACAGCATTTTTATGGGTTCTGGCATCACCTGACCAGAGGAATTGCTCTCACAGCTCTCATGGCATTCATTTGGAACAAGATGGATGATCTCTATGATGGTATTTGTGGAGTTAAGGGTTAGATACAATTCAATACAAAACTGTCGAGACTGGATCAATATGTTTCTGTGAGGGCAGATTCCTCCCACACAACACATCAAGGTTTTCTAGTGACCCACGCTTGTCATGATCACTTTTCTTCTTTTCACAAGGTTACTGCTGCTGACAGTTTTTCTCATGAAACTGAAAATTTCAGTTTAAGACAAGCCATCAGAAGGAAGAGTATTCAGGTTTGTAGTCAATATAATATAATAACAGACATACAACAGCTAACTGTGCAAACTGTGACACTAAACCCTCTTTTTATCCAATAGTGGATGGGTTCTTATCAGTCAGACAGTCTGCGAGCTCTGAAGAGAACAAAAAGGTCCTGGGTTATCAGCAGCATTGATGTTGAAGAGGAGGACAAAGGACCATTCCCCAAATATGCTGGACAGGTACAAACCACCTTGTAGGAAAAGTTCTGCCTGAGGCTCAGTGAGGCATTCATCAGCTCAGGCTGTACAATAAAAAGCCCCAGCAGAGAGCAAGAAGTGTGCATCAAACAGCAACTTTCAAAAAACTTGTCCAGACTTGTCTGATTTCCACAGAGATGGGTGGGACTGTGAGGTGGGAGGGATTTACTGGTCCTTCCCATGGGAATTTCTGAGGACACTCAGGGGAAAGAAGATTATGGAGTGGGAGTGGTAAGAGGATCCCCCTGTGCATGGTGTTGCAGACAGGGAGCTGTGGGGTTGGCTGAGACCAAGAGAGGCCCCATCTGCCAAGGGGCAGAAAGAGAATTAATCTACATTATTTTTATTTCTGTTCCATCTTCCCTGCTCACATTGCACTGTCCTACTTCTCTCTCCAAAAGCTGTTCAATAACAGGTCATACAACACATCCTTGAAGTATGTGATCAGTGGACCTGGGGTGGATGAGCCTCCAGAGGTGGGACTGTTTTCCCTGGAAGACGACACCAGCGCACGCGTGTCCGTCCACCGCAGCATCGACAGGGAGAGCAGCCCAGCTTTCCAGGTAGCACTCCTGGACACGATGCTTCCAAGTGTCTGCAAAGGTTAATTGTTCTCTCAGGGCTAAGTGTTTCACAGATACAAGGCACACCTATGATAATGTAAATGGGTGCTGTCCTTATCTTGCACCTATAAATAAATGCTGAATTGATTGGCTCAGCAGAGGCCAATTAACTTCCACATCCCTGTTGATTATAAGTCTCTGTGGGTTGTTTGAGCTTCCACAAATACCTGCACACTTCTTTTGGATCTTCTCTCTGGTATGACCTCTGATCATAACCTAGAAACTTAAAAGGCTGTCCTGAAATTCAAAATTGAGTGGCCAGAACACTGAGCTGTAAACACAACCTGCTAATCAGGAGAATGCAAGTGGACAGTCATGTGCTACAAAAACTGGGTAACCCTGGAGGAGCTGCAAAGCTGCATTACTGTAACTTTACATAAGAGGAAGCATATGTTTTCCCCTTAAAAACCACAAAAGTGTTCACAAGCAGGAAGTACAAAGAAAGAAATGTGATAACAAGTTTATGAATGAAATATGGGAGAGTGGGTTTGTTTTCCTCCTGAAAAAACAATTTCAGTCGTGGTCTCCTTATGTTTATTCTGTAATGATTTCTATTTGTGTCTCTGTGAATTAACTGTACCCAAATTATAGTTTCCCATGTGGTTTTCTGGGCAACATCTTGCCTTTTAGGCAGCCATTTCAAATAATCCATCTCCAGTAAAAAATACTTTTTTAACTTTTAAAATTGTTGTTTGAGGCCCAGGATGACCAATATTACCTTTGTAAGGTGAAATAAAGACTTAACCATGTGACTGAAAGCCAATGCTGAGCAAATTTGACTGAAGCAGCTTCAAAACTGAAGTTTTTTTATTCTGTTCTGATATCTAAATGGTGCTGTTCATCCTGATGTCTGTGTTGCTACTCATTTAGATTCGTTTTGATGTTGAGAACAGAAAATCTGGTGAGCTGTTGGACAGCCCTATATTTTTCAAGATAAAGGTTAAAGATATTAATGACAATGCACCTGAGTTTTCCAAGGAAGAATATGGCACTACAATAAGAGAGAAGCACAGTAAAGGTAAGGGCCACCCAAACTAAGGATACTGCTGCTTTGTGTATGGCTGTTCTCTTCCTAATTCCTTTACTGTTATCATTCCTTTCCTACTAAATCTGTGCCTCTCTCTACCTTTTACTTAAATACCGAGTTTAGGGACATTTTCCTGTTTCTTATGTTTTATCCCCTTGTCTGATTAACCTCAATGAATATCACTGGGGACATTCTGGAAAAACTTCCAAGATATTTTGTCTTAACTACAAGCCAAGCCTGTAGTGGGCTGACCTCAGCTGTGGATCTGGAAGCTGCACATGCACCCAGTTCACAGAGGGGGTCAGACACTGCTCAGAAATACAAAGACTTAATCTGGGTGTGTACACATGTGGTGTCAACTCCTCAGGAGCTGGCATGAAAAAATAATAAATGCTTTTCATGAAGTAAATTCAGGAGTGTGGCAATTCTGTTGTCTAACAATTCTCTGGGCAGATTTGCCACCCAAATTAAGTAGTGGCCAGAGTCTTTGCAGGGATAACCATGGCCACAGGAGAAGTTGTAGGTTCTCTTAGGAGTTGTGTATTTGAGAGCCTGCAGACAGGCCTGAGAAGCTCCACACTGAGACTAAACACTCCCATTAACATCTCAATTCTCCATCCTAGATGAGCCAGTTATCCAAGTCACAGCCTTGGACAAAGACGAAGCCGGCACTGCAAACTCCCAGGTGTCCTATTCTATAGTCATGCAAACGCCCTCTCCAGATGGACTCACATTTCACGTGGATCCTACCACAGGATCAATACTGCTGTCAGGATGCCTGGATTATAAGGTGATGTATATTTAGCATCTTCTCATCATTTAATGCATGACACACACTCACTACACAGGTACCAAGTACAAGGGCAAGGAGAGTCTCACGCCCAGCTGTGGCTGGAACAATGTGGGAACTGCTTCTGAACTAAGTTTCAGGAACTTCCTTGTTTCTGTTTTTCAGACTGCCAACTCTTTCAAACTTCTGATTAAAGCCAGTGACCATGGAAGCCCCCAGCTGTCATCTACTGCAACAGTGACCATTGCTGTTGAAGATGCAAACAACCACCTCCCTGTATTTACTAGTGATAACGTAAGGGAAAACATTATTGCTTCACTGAACCTTTCTAAATACAGTTCAGTCTTCCAACTGCTAAATGCACTCAGCAGTGGAAATGGGAACCCTCAGACCCTTGCAGAATCAGGCCAAAAACTTGTGCAAATGAGATTTATCTGTCAGAGGAAATATCTCTTAAAGAGTTAACTTTATTGTCTGTTTACGGCACCAGAAGGTTTTTGTGTCACTGGAAGCATAAATAAGTTGACAGACCAGCTTATTCTGACATCTGGGCAGCTGAGGTACTGATTGCCCAGAGAAGTTATGGATGCTCCACCCCTGGAAGTGTTCCAGACCAGGTTGGGCAGGGCTTTGAACCACCTGGTCTAGTGGGAGGTTTCCCTGCCCCTGACAGAGGCTTGGAACTAGGTGCCCTTTAGGGTCCCTTCCAACCCAAACCATTCTGTGATTACAATTTGCTCTTTATTTTACAATCCACCCTAAATCAACCATCCCAACCAAACCCAGCACACGTATCCAGAGTGCTGAGTCATGTCAGCTACTGGTTTGTGTAAATATTTGAGGTTTGAAGAGCAGCAAGAGATACAATGGGGTTACAACTGTGTGTACAAAGTCACCTACAAAAGCAAACACCTTCACCAGTGTGTTCCTATGGTAGGTCTCCTACCTGAGGGAATAATGTTAGATCACCTGCAAAACTGGGTTTACACAAGAAGCCTGTGCTTTGTCATCAACTCCTGTGTGGTAAAATTCTGGCCCTTCTCACAGCTATAATTTGTTCCCCTCTCTGAGTATCATCCTTAGTGCATTTTTAAAAGTTGTGATGCAAGGACAGTGCTGTTTATATATTAGAAGGCAAGAGTCTGAATTTTCAGCTCTCAACCAGTGACCAATTTATTTTAAGAAATAAAGACCAACAAATTACATATTATTGCTACCTCATCACTCCTTAGGTGATTTAATTGGCATTTCTCAGTCTGTCTGTGGAGTGCTAGTTAGGCAAGCTGGTGTGCTAGTTAGGCAAGCTGGTGGCTACATTGCACCATCAAAAACTTAAGCCATTGTGAACAGATTACATAAAATAGACAGACAGACAGACAGACAGACATATCATCCTTATTTCCTTCCTTTCCCCTGCAGTACCAGCTGCAGATTTCAGCAGGAGAAGAACACGCAGCTGTGTTACGGCTCCAAGTGGAAGATAAAGACTCCCCCAACACTCCAGCATGGAGAGCAAAATACAGAATAACAAAGGGCAATGAGAAGGAGCAGTTTGCCATTGGGACAGATCCAGCCACCAATGAAGGCATTTTGAGTGTGATCAAGGTGAGGAGATAATAGCAACAGGTAAGCTGAGCATGTCAGTGTGTCACGTGGCCAGTGTGATTGTGAGACTCAGTCAGCTGAGCTGGGTGAGCTCAGCTCACCTCTGGCCCAGGTAACAGAGGTGACTGCCAAAACAAAGGTCATAACTGCTAATTAAGCTGCTTTTATCTGGGGTTTTCAGCCTCTCAGCTATGAAGGTGATCCTGAGGTGAGACTTGACATTTCTGTAGCAAACGAAGAACCTTTCTTCTGGTGTAAAGATGGGATTGTGGTGATCTCTAATCTGGAATCCACCAACACAACTGTGAACATCAAGGTCTTACAACGTGCTCCAAGGTTTCATCCTCCTATACTTACTGTCCAAAAGGAAGATTCAATGAAGCCTGGGAGGGTATTTAGAAAGTATTCTGCCACATATCCAGATGATGTGCCCAATAAGATACAGTAAGTGAAGATGTTCCAACTCTGAATAAGAAATAGGTTAGGGATATAAAGAGGTTTGCAAGTTTAGTTTGTTGCCCAGAATCCATTTAAAATCATAACTCGCAGTTTTTCCCTCTCTCACTCAGATATGAACTAGCCCATGACCCAGATGTTTGGCTGAGTGTGGATAAGAACTCTGGTGTCCTTACTGTGGCAAAAGAATTTGATCAAGAATCCCCCTTCTTGAACAACAGCCTGTACACCATTATTGTTCATGCTACTGATCATGGTAAGCAGCCAATCAGAAAGTGCTCAGGCAGTATTTGGACTGTGAGATGAGGTGCATGTTGAACATAAAAAGACAGCAAGACTAAGGACCTAAGTGGTTGATGGAAAATAAAAGCCCCTACTGTTTATAACTTGTGCTATGTGTGACTGGTAGGGTAAGCCAGACAAGACTGGCATTTGGCAATGCCCAGCTCTGAGTGTTTTTGTTTCTTTTGCTTCTATCCAGGCAAGCCACCACAGACTGGTACTGGCACCATCCTGCTTTACTTGTCTGACATCAGTGATCATATGCCATCATTGGTGGCTCCTTTTTTGGATGTGTGTGACAAAAAAGAAGGGACACCTCTCATTATAGAAGCCAAGTCTGCTCTGGCCCTTTCACATTCAGGGCCACTTACATTTGAGCTGGTTGAGGACTCTGAAGATGTGAAGCTCAACTGGACATTAGGAAGGAACTTTGGTGGGTTCTTCCTTTTGTGTCCTTCCTGATTTTATTATTAGCTGGTGGCTCTCTGGTTATTTCACTGCCTCTTACCTTTATGGTTTGTTACTGATGACTCTCAGTGAGACTGAAATGATGGGAAAGAAGAGCCTTCAAAATATGAAGTTATGGCAATTTGTGAAAAGTGACATTGTTCTTCATCTCTGCTGAGGACAGGACCAGCAGCAGTGTGCTCAAACTGCAGGAAGGGGGATAAGACAGCTCAGGAACCTCTTCTTCACTTGATTAACTACCTAAGGAATTCCAGAGGTTATCAGGGACCTGTGCCAGAGTACAGCCAGGCTCAGACAGATCTCTGCCCAGAAGGTTCAGTGAGGTGATAGAGTGGGATGCAATTCAGTCCTATTTACTATGGTGCCATTAAAGCCGGAAAAAATATTTGAAATTGGGGTGCAAATAAGTTTTCTTTATCAACAGAAGGGACTGTAGAATATTACACTTCTTTCTGTGTGTCTTAAATGATTCACTTGTCTTTTTAGGGCAGTCAGTTGAACTTCTGATGTTAAGAAGCCTCCCACAAGGCAGCTACTTAGTGCCCATCATTATTCAGGACAGGCAAGGATTTTCCACAAGGCAGAACCAGCACATCAGGCTCTGCTTTTGCCCAGATGGACACACATGTGAATATTTACCAGCTCTACAGGCAGCAGTGGGACTTGGAAGTGGTGCCACTGTGATAGTACTGGTGGCTTTCTTATTTCTACTGGGTAAGCAACCTCCTAAGTTGGACATGCAGGTTCTCTGCCTTCTCACCACTGGGTCTCACTGCAATTGCAGCTCATGAACTCAAATCTACTAAAATCATGATTATACTGCAGCTAGATGATGACTATTGTCATTAAGCTAAAATCTAGTACAACATAGCAAATATTTTTATTTGCATTAAATACAGTTGAATACTTGACTTTTTTGACATTTACTGTGTCCTAGCAAAGTGAAAGTAATGAAATTCTCCCATGGAGATTAAACCTGTTCTAGAGCTGGCTCCTCTGTACCAGCTCATGTTGGTTAATGCTGGACAGAAGAGCTGTAGATTCCTTATCTGAGGAAAAATGAACAGATTGTCTGAGCACTGTTCCACTGATCCTCTGCACTGCTGGGGTCTCCCAAGTGAGCTCCTTTGGAAGTGGGCTGGGAAACTCTCCCACCACTGTGCTGAGCCAAACCCATCTATTCCCAGTGCTCATTTCACCTTTCCCTTTCTCCTTTACAGTCTCCACCATTGTGCTTTGCCAGTGTTACAGGTCAGGGGCTAAAAGCAAAGCCACTGCTGCACCCCAGGAAGGTGAACAGACTTTAATCAACTACAATGAAGAGAGCAGCTCTTTTTCTGAGGTGAGTGTGACAGCATATCTTCATACTACCACACACATCAGTTATGTGGCTGAATGTGCTACTGATCATCTCTTTAATTATGTTCCCTCTGGTTTTGGAATTGAGAAAAATAAAGAGCTTTTTTGCCACTAAGTCTGTCTGGGGAGCTGTGCCCTGCATGGGCTGGATCCTATCACTCTGGTGACAGACTGTTACCTCTCCTACCCTTTGTCAGTATCAGCAGGACCTTCCCAGGTGCCTCATCCTGCTGGTGAATCTGACAGGTGAGGAAGCACAGCATCTCTTGTCACTCTACTACATACACATCCTGGTGTGTGCAAGAAGGAAGTAAATGAGAGTGGAAAATGGAATAGCAGAGGTGTGATCCTTCACACTTAGTCCAGTTCCTTATTAACACCATCCCTCTCCCTGTGTGCAGGCTGGGCTGGCTATGACACACGGTACTACTCCATCACTTGTGTCTGCAGAGGCTGGGAAAGAAGTGATTGCTGAGGTAACTTCCTGATTCTTGAGGAAAATGTCCTTTTTTATACCAAGGGAAGTGCTATCCCAAGAATTAGGTCAGGCGTTAATAACAGTGGGAAGAATAATGCCCTATCATTCAATTAGAAAATAACTGTCACTTGTTGGAGTAACTGGAGAAGATGGCACAAAATAAATGGATGTAACAGAGAGAAAGATAATTGGAGTTATTTTTAAGTGAAAGAAATACCATAAGGTGACTTTAGGCTGGTCAAACCTGAGACAGTGTGTCTGTCTTCCAGGATGGCTGTTTCACTGGTTACAAGACATCCCAAGCAAGACACCTGGATTGCTTCATACAGACAGTGGACAAAACACTGGCTCAGGTAAGAAATGAGCATTGAACTCTTCCTGTGTCAAGTTTTATAAGCACAGGACAAAGGCTTGCAAAACTAAACAGCTGCTATGGCTGCAGCTCTGAGCCACATCTCAGAAGTACTGCAATTGAAAGCAAGGGATATGTTTGATGGGAAAACATTCAAGACTTTGTTGAAAATACCTTTTTTTTCCATAGACTGGGTTGTCCTTCAGGTTGGAGAAGTGGGACTAAAATGCTTTCTGTGCCTGAACAGGATTAAACTTTTGTCACCTGCTCTTGCACTTCTGTGCTGTCAGGGAAATTCAAATTCCTCCTGCCATGCTCTGTCTGACCCTTGCATGTTTACAGTCCTGACCTTTGGCCTCCTTGGCCACACTGCAGGCCCCACCAGCCAGGGTCACCTGCCAGCTCTCTGCTCCAGGACAGATCAAATGCCTTTTCCTGCCCCATTTGTACCCGGGGGAAGTTCAGGCTCTGGAGCTTACGCAGCTGAGACTTTCTGTAGAACTTTTCCTTGTCAGACAAAGACCTGTATCCTTCCCTGTGAATTCCTGCTTAATTTGCATGCCATGATTTCCTTTAATTTTCAAAAGAGCAGCAGGAGCTTTTGTGCTGACTTGCCTCATTTCTTCTCTTCTTTAGAAAGTGTATTACCAAAGCACACTGGAAGATGATGGGGACATCTGTGAACCTTGCAGATACACTGAGGAAGGGGAGTCAGAGCCCAGCAACTTCCTCTGCTCCATCTCCATTGGCAGTGAGGACTTGCCTGTTGACTTTTTGAACACTCTGGGACCAATGTTTTCTGCTCTGGAAGAGACCTGTCAGAAGTGATCTCCATCACTCAGTTAATGTCAGAAGGCTGTGACTATGGTGCTGCAAAAGCTTCTGGCAGGAGCACTGACAATTTCAGAAAAAAGACCATCTGCACTTGAAGGCATTGCAGTGTTTGCAGCACAAGCACCTGGCCTTTGTTCTTCCTGCCTGCACTGCTTCATGTGGGCAGCCAAGAACCTGGTGTGTCTTGAGGGTCCACTCTACTGTGCAGAGGTCATAGGGGGATTTTGGCATATTTGTGCACACTGACATAAATAGATCTGATATTGAGGATCCTCAATTTGGTATGAAAAGGGAAAAAAAAACCCTAGATCAACTAGGCCTGAAATTCCAGGCAGAGTTCCATATGGAAATAAGTCAGTTTAGAAGAGAGAAAGCAATTACCTGCTAGACCAGTGTACAGCCCTTTCTCCAGTAAGTGGTCTCTTTAAATCCAGGACTGAGTTTAGTACAGGGCCATATCCTTTATATTTGACACTGAAACATCAAAGAGAAAGTTCACTTGTCCTCTGGGTCCCCACACTTGGCACAGCTCTGCAGCATCCTTCCTTTAGCACTTGTGGTGCTTGTGTGTGTGCTGGCATCTGCTGGCTGTTGGTATCATGGCACTGCTGTAAATAATACCATAAATGCTAAGAAATTGTTGTCAGACAAGGTTTTTCCTTTCAGTGAAATAATTACCTGCTCTGAATTAGCCACAAGTGCTTCTGATGGGGGAAACTCATGGGTTTCCTTGAGCACTGTTGATAAAACAGATGAAATGATAAAGAAGGGATGGCATAAAATTTCCCTGTCAGGAAACCACAGATGTTCTGCTCTTAAATTTTGAGGTTTGGACATGTCTGACTGGGTGTGGTTGACCTGTGCTCAGTTATGGCATGAAGGTTGTTGGTCTTACAATACAGACGTGAGGGAAGAACAGCTCAGGAGATTGTGTTCTGCCATTCCATGAGTTATACATGCAGGAAGTGTTGGAATTAGTTACAAATCTTGCTCCTGCCCTATTACAATGCTGAAAGAAAAATGCTTTGCCTAAGGCAAGCACTAAGTCTGGGAGCTAAGACACTGTTTTGGTGTTTCAAAGTTTGCTTAAACAATAAATTATGCTTTTGCTTGGGTATTATTAACTAATAATTCAAGGCTGGGAACTTCAGTCAAGTGTGATAAAGGAATTTGGCTGAGTGGCAGCAGCCCTGTTTTCCTAAATGCCAGCAGCAAGATCTGTTTACACAATAAATCACTCCTGTGATAAACTGTCCTTAACTTATAACTCCAGATGGAAGACTTCAAATCAGGCCAGTGATTTCACAGCACTGCTAATACCTGAGGTGACAGTTTTATTGCAGATGATAACCATATTTGTAAGATTAGAGTTATGCTGTGTTTTGCTACTTCTTCTGAAAATTAAGCAAGGCTGAAAACAATCCTGGAAGTGTTCTGTGTGTTTACTGCTTGTGGAAACTCGGGCTGGGTTTGGAGCACACTGTGCCTGCAGTTGCCCAAACGTGGCATGGGATCAGATGTTGGTAAAGTTCTCTCTCTCTTAATTGGGACAAAAAGAACTCTTTCAATGAAAACCTGTTTCTTGGGAAATGAGAATGTTGCCTGGAGGTTCTCACAACTGTACACCCTGTGCCCACACAGGTAGTAACATTCAGGATTTCAGTGTCCTCAAGGATTTGAAGGCTTGCACACACAAAGCTAACACAGCCCCCCAGCCCCAGTTTGAGATAAAGATGCAATGTTTACACTTTAAAGAGCAGAAATTTAGGCTGCTCAGTTGACCACAGTAACACAGAGAGCTGGGTCAAACTAAGGAGTGGCACTAATCACTTTTGCTGCAAGTGTATCTTGCCTTCCACCAACAGTGTTGACCTTTGCAGCTTTTAGCTCATTGCTTTTGAGCAGACCTGAGGGAAATGTGCTCTGCTGTGGTCATATCAAACCAGTACAATGTCTGTAATATCTACAGTCTTGGAACAAACTGTGATGGAAGCAGCAAATAGTTAAAACCTTCATTTTACAGATAAGGGACAGATGCACAAAAATTCTAAGTCAGCTCCTGTAATCAAAAAGAGACTTGCAGACTGGATTTAGATTTTCAGAATTTGTCATTGTAATAACTGAAGTATCATAATATTCATAATTCCCACCAAGCCTTGTCCTTTATGCAACCACCTAGCCAAAAATATTCCTCTTTTTTCTCACTAAGCATTTGCAGTCACTTATGTGGTGATTTGACACTTGAACTCCTGTTAATGTTCACTGAATATTTTTATGTAGGAGTGACAAAACATGGTACAAACACCCAAATAACTACTTAAACTGCTGAAAGCTGTTATGAATCCTGCTGCCAACATAGGGACAGGAAATCTGTCACACATCAACTGGGGGGATCTGGAACACAGGAAAACTCCAGCACCAAGTCTGGGTTGTAGGTTCATGTGTCAGCTCCATATGACAATTACTTCTTTCTCCATCTGTGCATTATGTTTGAGTTGACATTTTTTCTCAAAGGGCAGTGAAGGAAACCTAAATTAGATTATTAATCTTCCATTGTTTTAAAAAACTAGACACTTCTGTTTGAGATGCCAGTAAGCTTTTAGAGGAGTTTGGCAGGAGGGGGGCCCTGGCCGAAGAGGAACACCTTCAATACCAAATTACTACAATCAAAAAAGTTTCTTTAGAGGCTTTCAGGAGGAACAATGATTACTAAGAAGTGAAAATGAGCCATAAACCAGCACATTTCTTCCCTACATCACACATTTGCATCAACCACACTTGTAAAGACACTATTGAGGCAGCTGCTTGGTGAATGGCTCTGAACCATGTGAGGCAATACCAGGAGACAAAGCACAGAGGCAGCAGATTTAGGTGTGCCACACCTCCCACTGAATATTGTGATGTAGCCCAAGCGGTTTGGGCCTCCCAGCTGCCCTGTCTCAGCAGGGTGTGAGGGAGAACCCCCAGACTGCTGTCCCCGAGGGAGCTTTCAGAGATTCACGGGGGGTTGATGCTCTGTCCCTGCTGGACACACAGAGCCCCTGCCAGAGCCTCGCAGCAAACTGGGCTGAGGCTTTGGCCTCTGGTGCAGTAGGTGAACGTTTGTTCCCAAGGCCCTGTGCCTCCTGTGCCTCCTGTGCCAAGGCTGGCAGAGAACTCCCCAGTGCCAGGGATGGGGCAGGGACAGCCCCAGAGCCCTCTGTGCTCACCCAGCTGGGTGCCAGCCATGGCCCCAGCCCAGGCTTGGCTCATTGCCACGGGCACAGGGAGTCTGGGAAGCCTCTGGCTCGTTCAGGGTCTGCTTCGAACCAAGTACCTCCGTGGCTTGCTGTTTTTCCCTCTGCTGTGAGGGGCTGTGGTGTTCAATTACCTGCTCACAGTGAGAGGTCTAATCAGGGCTCCTTCGAACCCCCATTACTTCTGGCCCCTGCTGTGCCCAAGCCAGTGGGAGTCCCAGCAGCACAAATGTTTATCTCCTCACAATCTTCATCTCTGTCTTTGTTTTGCCTCGTTTATAAAGATCTTACTTAAAAGCAAATGACACACAATCAGTAAAGGGGAAATTAATCACGCTGGAACCAAAGTTCTGACGCTGAGTTTTAAAGGAAACAAGAGACACTGATCATAGGCTGGTCCTACAGAGAGGGGATGTCAGCACATCAGCGATAAAGTCTTTTTGTCTCAGACAGAAAGCTTTTCCCTGTCTGCTATTTCCTCTACTCTGCTGAGCAATGGGATCCCCTGGGATCTTTGGGCTGCCACAGAAGGAGTATAAGTTTTAATCAAATCTTTCTGTGCCAGTTTGGGGTCATTTTCTTCCCTCTGAAGGATCCATTTGTCCTGATTAAGGTATTACAGGAAGTCATTTAAAGGACAGATAAATGACAAGAGATTTTATAAGTGAAGGGGAAACCACATGCTGAGAGGGTTATAATTATTGCCCTCTATTAATGCCTTAGGTGTTGTTGTATTCCACAATCCTAATAATTAAACACTTAGTAGCAGAGTGTTGGATTAGTGGTTAAAAAACCCCCATAGACCAAGGTGGAGGCTTTTCTCCAGATTTTCTGAGAGCAAGCAGGGCACAGACATCACGGCGCGTGTGGTGGTGGCAAAGTTTCCTGACGGAGTTCAAAGGCCATGATCACCTTCAAAGGAACTGGAAATAGGCTTTTCCTTTTTTAACATGTGCTGATGCTGACAGCTGAGAGAAAGGAGAGATTTATGCCACTACAATGGCTTTCCATTTCAGCCTGTAATAGCACTTGGACAGAAAACTGGTGATTGGGGAAAATTGAGGGAAGGCACATGCAGAGTACAGTCGAGCAGGTGCTGAACATCCCTTCCTTCTGCTCTTTGCACTCCCATTATTTTGTACTTTTCAAAAGTGGTGAGAAGCTTTCACAATGGAAACATCTGCTCCTGTTAGAGGAACAGGGCCCGTTGACCTGGCTGGGAGCAGTGTCCCTCCTTGATGCCTGGAATAACACAACTCACAGTGTCTCCTGTAATTACTGGATTCTGTCCTGAATGCACAGATCTTAGGGACTGGAGCAGTTCTCCAAAAACAGCAGGCACTTGAAAAACATGAATATTTAGTATTCCAGATGCCCACTTTGCTTTCCTTAACACTTGTGGTAGGAATCAGCTATTCCCAGTTACTCTATGAGGTGTGAACTGAAACTCAAATTGACAAAACATTTTTTACTCTGAAGGATAAATCCCACCATTTCCTCTGCCCTGCCTGTGCCACCTCTCCCACTGAGGATGCTGCAGTAAAACCCAGCTTGCCAGAAAACCATTCTACGCTATGGAAAATGAAGCAAATTGAAGTTCCAGAAGACAGTGCAGACCCTTCAGCCTTTTCCCCCTGTACCCTAGGCAGGTGTAATTACCTAGTGTGAGACTTGGCAGGAGTGATTAAATGAATGAATAGAACAGCAAAGCTAAAATTTCCAGAAGCTCATACAACATCATCTGCTCTTTGTAGGTTCTTCTACTGCTTGCATCAGAAATGGAGGGTCCCACAGCACTGTTATCTCCAGAAAAATATTTTACAACACAGCAACCAACTGTTCCTTATTTCTGATCAACCCCCAAGAGATAAAACCCCAGTCTTTTGAGAAAATGGGGCTCCATTAGCAAAATATCAGTATAAAAAAAGTATTTTTTTAAAAAAAAACCCATAACTTCACTAAGTATATCAGTATTGTGGGGACTGCAATTACAAAGATGGTTTTGGTACAATCTACTGATTATTTATAACAGTTGAAGATGATATGCTATTAATAATTCAGTAGTTTTTGAATTGTTATAAATTCTATAAAATAAGAAAGAAAATTACTTCAGGGATTCAATTAGCAAATTATTGCAAGGCACTGATAATTATTAATGCTGCTTGATAGCAGCTTTCCCTGTGTAGAGACAGTTCTGTAATTACCCAGGAGATGGCATAAGTAGGCCAGTTATCGACCCCTCAGCACCGAGGAGTAAAACCAAGGAAGGATTATTAATTCCCTCTCTGAAAACAAACCTACTTACAAAATGTGTATTTTGATGTGGTCGGTGGAGAGGAGTTTTTTATCTCAAGGCAAAGTCTTTTCTTCATCAGCATCACACAAGGAAAGGATCACTTTATAGCTCTACAGCAGCGCTGAGAAAAAGGGATGTGAGGAGGCCAATATGAAAATCCTAAGCAGATATTCTGATTTTTTTTCCTTAAGCTATGTCCATTATATAGAAATCTTTCTATTTGCATACCATTTTTTTATGAAGAAGAGACAGCAGCAATGTCTGATAAGAAATATCTCTGTTTGCATCTGCATTGTCCTGTCTACCCCCTTCCATCCTGTTTGCTTTTCCAAAGGGTTTGATTCAAAGAATTTCTAAAAGTAGAGGGGATATGACAGAATCCATTTCCACCAGCAAATGAACACTTCCAAGCACAGAGAAGGAATTAATGTTTGCAACTGGCCCTCAATATGTAACTTCCCATCTGAGCACTTTACAGACTCTGATCTATTTTGTCACCATTCAAAGCCATCAATCCCATAAACAGAACAGATGCTTTGAACACTCTGGTAATGGATACTTCAAAAAAGAAACAAAAATTCGAGATCAGTTTCCCTCTCTCCGTCAGTGTTTCCAAAAGCCTAATTCATGGCTCAGGGAGGCATCTGATAGTGTCACCCAGCAGTTCCTGATGATGTAAATGTACTTGGGTTATGTGAAATTTCCCAACGTGACACCTGCTGCCTGTCACACTGAGGTTGTTGTCCAGAACTGAAACCACCGAGAAATGCAATTAAACAGGAAACCCTTCCTTGGGCCTGGGGTCAAACCCTGAATATGCAGATGCTGAAAGTGATCCTGATACACTCTGCATTCACTTTGGGTTTTTCCCCAAGGCATTTGCAAGGTGCCACAGAATGTCAGAGTTGAAACCTCCCCTCCTGAAAGGGCAAGAGCTGAGTTAGAGGAGTTCTTGCAAATCAGCTCAGTGAAGCAGCAGCTCAGTCGTGGGGGGGTTTGTAAACAGCTGGCAAGGCAAGCACTGCAGTTCTGAGTTCTGAGTTAATTACAAGGAAGTGATAGAGGTACCATGGCTAGGATTAGGGGAGATGAGAATATTAATAAAAAAGAGAAGGAAAAATATTAAACTTGCCTGTTTCTTGCAGAACTGTAGATCATCAGTTCTTCATCCTTCCTGATCTCCATTGAACATCAGTGCATCTTATCCATGTATTGTGTGGGCAGGTGACATCTTTGAGTCCTTGATGGAGCCTGAAAGAAGAGATTTCAGTCCTTAATTAGGGCTTCAAGATGCTTCTGAAACAAAAGCAGTAACAGATAGACACAGAACTACTGTTTGTGCTTTAGAAATTTTTTTGACATATTTTGCAGGATATCTGTGAAAGGGTGGTTTGGTTTTTTTTTTTTTTTGTTTTTGTTTTTGTTTTTGTTTTTGTTTTTGTTTTTGTTTTTGTTTTTGTTTTTGTTTTTGTTTTTGTTTTTGTTTTTGTTTTTGTTTTTGTTTTTGTTTTTGTTTTTGTTTTTGTTTTTGTTTTTGTTTTTGTTTTTGTTTTTGTTTTTGTTTCTATCCTGTAATATTTGCTTTCTGCCCAGAATAGCTTCTACATAGACAGAGATAGGAATCTCATGTTTAAAAGCATCTGTGTTTCTGTTTTCAAACATTTTTTTTAAAAACCATCAGCTATAGACAGGACTATCATAAACCCACAAAATCTCAGTCCAGTTCAGCTTGTCACCTTGCCAAGAATGCTGCTTAGATTAATACAAACACCATCAAACTACTTAATTGAATTGCATTTGGGAGAGATAAGGAAGGGAATACAAGATGATTGTGGAAGCTGCACCAACAAATCTTGTAAAGAACATGTTACAGAATTTTCTATGAAAAAAATAATAGCAAACATAATACAAGGCACTGGCACTCACAGTTGCTCCTAGCAGAAAGGCAACATAAAGAAATGGCTTTTAGTGTAGAAACTGGAGTGTATCCTGGATCCTGCAAAGCTGCTGACACAGGCTGTAACTGATGGAAAACCAACAGAACCTGTCATCCCCATGTTTCAGTACTGACAGTGTAAAAGGGTTTTTTCATTTAGAGATTCATTTGAAAGCAGTAGTGACAAGTGAATTCCTATTTCCTTCTACAGTGGAAAGAATTTCCCACTCCAGTGGCTGATTCTTCTTTTTGTTATTTTAGGGGAAATCAGGGATGATTCTGGCAGAGTGATTGAATAAAGCAAATGGAAAGGATTGGGCCCCACAATTTCTTGGTCAGAGCATCCCTGTCTGGCATTCTACTCACTGATGCCAGCAGGACACCACAGGAACCACGTCTTGTTGAGGAAAGGCTGTTTTGAAAAGTTTATATTCAAAAGGAGACACATGGAATTGGGAAAAAACAAGCTCAACTTTCCTGATGGTCTTGGAGCATGAGAAAGTCTGGACTGTAGAATCTGGGCAACTCCTTAGAGATGCTTAGAAATCACAGCAGAAAGGAGTTATCTCCTGAAATCCAAACTGCAATAAACAAGGAAAAAGAATTCTGGAATGACTCAGCACTAAAGCTGAAGAGGTTTAATATTGCTTGTTAGCAGAGGCCAGTCCTGGGCAGGGTGTGCTTGCAAACACAGACATCACTGCTTCCTGCATGGAACTGGGGAACTGCAGCATCCCCCTCCAGACACAGCAGTGGCTCCTCCCAAGAAAATCAGGAAAACCAGAAAGTCAGGAGCTCAGGTGCAGGAGAGGGTTTGTGTTTGCATTTTGTTCCAAGAGAACAGGGACAGGAGCGTGCATCCATCACAGGAGCTGGGGAGCACTGCCAAGGCCAGTAATTAAGAAATTATTTCAGTTTTCTTGCTTGAAGATCCAGGTGGCTCCAAAGCAGAGTGAGAGAGCAAACACCACTGTGGGACAATGGATAATGGGGGAGGTTTGCTCCAGACTGAACTGAAAACCTGAGCTAATGCTGCTGTGTACACCTGGTCATGGTATTTAAAATGAAGTGCCCTCAGCATGAGGGGAAAATCAGGAAGGTTTGTGTTCCAGTGGGTTCACTGCTGATCCACAGCTCTGAAAGTCACACTTTGTGAGACTCCTGTGACCCTGGGCAAGTGACGTGCGGCCGGATTTTAATAAACTGTTCAGCATCAACCTCCACTGGAATTAGTGGAAATTAAATGTCATAAATCTGTCTGTTACATCTCTCCAGCTGTGAAATGGGAACTGTCCTTCCTGCCTCAAAGAAATACTTCCAGAGATTCTGAAGGGTTTTGGCAGGGCAGTAACAGGAAGTGTGCACGTATCCTAAACAGAAACACCAAGTTTCCTCAGCTGATGCTGTGCTGATGTGCTGAATAAATATTGTCTTTAGGTTCTTCACAATATTCAGGTTTATGAGCCAAATGAAAGCCAGGCATGGATGGTATTTTTAATGTGCTGAATAAATATTCATCAGGATATTCATCAGGATATGCATTTTTTAAGCTAAAGAGCCAATATTATTTATAGTCTGTTCTTTCATGTAGAGAAGCCAGTTACATGAGAAATGAGGAGGAAAAGTGACACCCTGCTACGAGGTTGCTGGATATTTGCTAACAAGACATGATGAGGGTGAAACAATCCTGTGCTTGACTTGAATGGAGAGTGTGGGAGTTGAAAAATCGAGATTTATTTCAGTATCTTGTTGAACTTGGATGGGTAACTTTAGGCATTCAAGAAGTTTGTGCAAGATACTTGGCAAACATCAGAGTGAGACATTCACAGAAACAGGTGAAAACCCCAAACATCTACTGATTTAAAATCCCAAGATCTTTCAGTGTAGGTGGTTTTAACATGGCAGAAGAACATCATTATTGGGATTTTTTTAATGCTCAAGGAAGGCTTATGCAAAGCCAGGAGCAGCAGTGTCTCTCCTTCCCCCAGGACAACTCAGAGACTGTTTTCAGTTGTGCTACTGTATACATTCCATCATTATGTGCCTCTAAAAATGAAAAATAGGTCAAGAAATTGCAAGGTGAATGAGTTAATGCATAAACTATTATCATATTCAAGTGCTACACAACTGAATACCTTCTCTTTAATTATGAGGCAGCAGAGTCAGTGCAGTGTGCTGACATTAATCATTACAATGCTGAAATTTTGTTACCATGGTGTGTTTTTTTAAGAGGAAACTATTTTAAGATGTAAATTAACTTTGCCTTAGAATTTCCCTCCTCACACCCTCAGACAAGCTCTAATCACTGTTTGTGGGCATTGTGTTACAAGAGCAGCTCAGAGACATTATTAAATGCTCTCATCAGAGCTACATCCATCCTTATTTTGGCCCCACTGCAAGGCCTTCCCATTTCCCTGCTGTCTCTTTGCACTTTATAACAGATATTTCAGCAGTCAGGGGATGTTATGCAATGACAGCTATGAACTTTAATATCCTTTATCTGACATGAAGAGTCATAAACCAGGCATTAGTGCCCTCCCCAAGGCCAGCCTGACTCTCAGGGCTGCAGGATGTGTCCCTCAGCCCTGTTTCTCTCCAGACCTCACACCAGGTGAGCCCCCCTGCAAAAGCACAGACCTTTTCGTGCACATTCAGGTATTTACTGGAATTTACTCCTGCAACATCTACCTGTAAAGCCCACAAGCCAAGCTGAGTCTTTACCCATTACAACCAACCCTAGGGTTTATGTCCTAAGGTGTAATTTGGACTCCCACAGCTGGACAGCAGCACTGAGATGATGGACTGGGGTGGTTTCTGGACTCCAACTCCCAGGGAGAGGGAGCTGGGAATAGAGCCTTGGATCAGGCCCAGGTTAGAGATGCTGAGGAAGCATTTCTAGCCTGGGCTGAAGGTCTGCTGAAGAGATGTGGTCAGGGAGCAGACAGGAATAAAAGGGTTTTTTGGGTGTGAGAAGCTGGAACAGGTGATATTATCTCTTAGGCAGGAGCCTGTGATTGCAAATCTACAGTAAAGTCACCATCCCCACATCCAAAGAGCTGAATTTTCCACTGAGATTAATTTTGTCCATCATCCTGATTTTGACCACGGAATAGTCCCTGGAAGTCAGACTAGATTATTGTCATGGCTACGAAACAAATATTCTGTTATTGTAAAGGGCAACCATTTTGTGCTTCCTGAGCTGAAAAACTATTGTCAATAAGTTACGAATTCAGGCTAGAGCCTGAGGGAGTCAGACACTCAAATGCCATTGAACTTCATAAACAGCTGAGTGCTCACATCCTTTAGGCTCCTAAATCCTTCCCTTAAATTACAAATCTGGTCTATAAACACAGAAGTCTGATAGTTTGAAAGAAAGGTTTGCAATAAAGTATAGATCCAGCCTAAATCCTTTGTTCATGAGATGCTGATCAATATACATAACTCCAGTGTCAGCTCATCACTTGTAAAATCTTTTGACCTTGAACTGTTTTTACTTCTTAATTTCACTTGTTTAATTTTTTGTTGCCAGCTATGCGAATCGAAGCTCTCTGAAGTAAGAAAAGTCACATTATTAATTCTGTGTTCACTGACTCTAAGCAAGGTGGGCAAATCTGTATCTTTTTGCTTACAGGCGAATCCCTCTTGCAGAACAGTTGCAAAGTTTTCTGTGTAGTCATTTGAAGCACATTTTCAGCTTCTAATCTCCTGCTGGCCTGAAATTCAAAGCACAATGGGCCGACTAGGATTCTTTTCTTGAATTTGTTTTGCTTTTAGTCGAACTTCAGCTTTCCTGCCTTTTGATTGGAATCCCTTTGTCCTGTCCCACCCATCGGAGAGGTCGTGCCTGGCTCCTTTTGGCACGGAGATGCCTTTTTGCTGGGAAAAAAGGAACTGCATGCAGCACACTGTGCATTTGCATAACCTCTTTGGTAACAGTTTGTCAAGAATCCCTCTCACTGTTATTTCTGTATTGTTCTCTGTCTCGCTGAGAGAGCAGCGCAGTTTCTAAGGATGCAAAATGATAGCTCTGTCTGGTGTATTATAGAATATTAAATACATTATTAAATCCAGCTACTTCTGACAGAGTTCTTCTAGTATTTGTCACTTAAGAGTTTATTGAACCTCCACAAAGCACATTTTCTGAGTTGAGCACAAAGTTTCTCTTGGTAAGAAAATGTTGAGGTGCCTTTTCTCTTTTTCTTGCTTTCGCTTACTGAGATAATTATCAGAAATGTAAACAGGTTTTATTTTTCTAAATATCAACACATTCAGCTGCTTCACTACTTTTAATTTCTGATCTTAATCAAGGTTTGACCAGAACATATCTCTGGAACCTTTAGCAAAATACCAATTGCCTTTTAGATTTCCTGAACCTCTACTTACTAAGACACTTTCATGACCCTGCAGGACAGCTGAGGGAAGAACTGCTACTTAACCAAACATCCGTACACGTACACAGAAATTTCAGTCTCTTTTCTGTCTCTTCTGTGAGGTGTTTTGCATATTTTAGGTCAGAACCAAGATGCTGGCTCTGCATTGCAGCCAAAGATTGTGTCTGCTGAGGTGCAGCCAGGTGCAGCTGGGACTTCCTGGCAGCTCCCAGGTAGGAATCCTGGCAGCTCCCAGGTAGGAATCCTGGCAGCTCCCAGGTAGGAATTCCTGGCGTTCCCAGGTAGGAATTCCTGGCAGCTCCCAGTAGGAATCCTGGCAGCTCTCAGGTAGGAATTCCTGGCGTTCCCAGGTAGGAATTCCTGGCAGCTCCCAGGTAGGAATTCCTGGCAGCTCCCAGGTAAGAATTCCTGGCGTTCCCAGGTAGGAATTCCTGGCAGCTCCCAGTAGGAATTCCTGGCACTCCCAGGTAGGAATTCTTGGCACTCCCAGGCAGGAATTCTTGGCACTCCCAGGGAGGAATTCTTGGCACTCCCAGGCAGGAATTCCCAGCAGCTCCCAGGCTGCGGGTGCTCAGCAGGTGGCACTCGGTGTCTGGAGGAGCCGGCCGGGGCCGGGGCCGGGGCCGGTGCCTCTCGGAGCAGGAAACAGAAGGCGGCCGATGCCACCACGTGCAGAATTAACCGCTCAGAATCTGTAATCACTAACTGTGGATCAGTTTAATTAGTGTCCTGCCAGCGTGTGCAGCCACCCTTCTGATTCGTGTCCCGCACACGTCTCTGATGTGTCTGTCTCAGGGCTCGCAGTCCGGGCGGTAAAGGAGGAGTGGGAGGCTGGGAGAGGAGCTGAGGCTGGGAGAGGATCTGAGGCTGGGAGAGAAGCCCCGGTTGTGAGAGGAGCCCCGGCTGAGAGAGGAGCCCCGGCTGAGAGAGGAGCCCCGGCTGGGAGAGGAGCCCCGGCTGCGAGAGGAGCTGAGGCTGGGAGAGGA
>VZRX01012424.1:502595-514910 GCA_013398075.1 Notiomystis cincta
GGCTGGGAGAGAAGCCCCGGCTGGGAGAGAAGCCCCGGCTGGGAGAGGAGCTGAGGCTGCGAGAGGAGCTGAGGCTGCGAGAGGAGCCCCGGCGGTGCCCGGAGCGGGGCTCAGCACTGCTGGGAGACCCACGAAACACGCCTGGCATCCACGTGGGATTGCCCCAGCACTGGGGTAATTCTTTGTTGTTTCTCCCCGTCAGAAACACTTGCAGTAAATTTAGACCACACGAGAATATAAAAGAATAAAATCCCTTTGTTCCATCTAAAGTGGGTGCTGATAAGCAATCACCATTAACAACGTGCTCTTGTACAGACAACACTGAGTAGTGTGTAAGACTCTCCCCAGCTTCAACCACTTCAGATTTAAGATACAAATGTCCCTGTATCTTAGCAATCGTTGCCTAACAACTCCTAGGTTGGAAAAACATATCAGAGTCCAGCAACAAACTCCAGTTGCTCCCACTTAGCTGGACTTTCCAGGAACCTAATGGAAAAAATAAATTGTATTTTGTCTGATAGATTAGCTGATAAGCCTGGCATGAAAGGGAGTGCACATAGTTGTTTTGTTCAAAGGCATGAGAGAAACTGATTTTGTGAGTGTTACATACAATGAGAGTGGATACTGATATTGGAAAGGTAATATCAACAGAAATAAAGGTTAAATCTCTAGGCATAGTTTGATTTAAGAGCAGTACACATGAAGATACTGTGATTTTTTTCCAGAATATCATAATGAAAATGTGGATTTCAAAAGGATTTCAATTGCTCCATGTATTGAAATTAGCAGGAGCTGAATTTCCCAAGCTGTAGCTGTGTTTCACAGTGCTACCAGAGCAGCTGGACCTGCAGCATCCTTGTCTTGTCAGTGATGAGAATATTTCTCATGCACTGGAAATACTAAGCCTAACAAGAGGCCAACAACAATTCTTTAAAACCCACAATAAACTGGGAAAAAATTACTTGCAATGTTGTTTGGCCACAGAAGTTATTTTAACTTCCATCTTATACTGAGAAGTAAAAAAGTGGTACAAACAAACGAGTTCCCAGGAAACTCTGCAGCAATTCACCCACTGGGCTGTGGGGAAGCCCTTGTGCCTCTGGCTACTCATGTACAACCTGGGATATGGATTGCTGGAGCTGTCTCCTCTCCCTGCTCTCATTATTTAGGACAAGGATTTTGAAACTGAAAGGTGGACCAAGGATGGAGAATGGGATGAGATGAAGGAGCTGCAACCTGGCTGTCTCACAGCACTTGTATTCTCCACAGGTGTTTGGGAACATCATTCTTTGACATAAAACAAACCACAAAAAAGCCCCAAACCAAAACAGCTGCACTGTTAGATGGGGAAACAAATCCCATTTGGAAAATATACAGGTTCTGATGTTTTACACAAACCTGATTATACTGGCTGACATTATTGATGTTGACAGCAATCGTAAAGTGAATTTGGAGAGATTAAGTGTATAGGGGCATTGTCTGTAATTTTAATAACCCTCTTCCCTTAGATCCTGAAGGAAAGGGACATTATTGTTGTGGATGTATTAATGGAATCTGCCTGTCAAAATAATGAAATTGAAAAAGCTTTTATTGGGTATGTATATCATAGAAATGTTAGCATTATATATGTCCCTTGTGCCAAATGTATTACCACAGCAATAAGTGGAGAAGCATCAACAGAAATACAGTATATAATGATGCTTAAAAATGCCTTACATATTGACATTGCTGTAAATCTAAACAGGTCTAGGAGCCACATTTCCCCAAATAATTTGCAATACTTTCTATTAGCATTTAATATTTATTGTTTTCTTCATTTCAAGTATTATTCTAATAGGAAACTACTAAGAGGTCTGGAATGCAAGTCCAAAGCCTTTTATGTATTATGGAAGCCATTTCCTCTCCTTAGCAAACTTGATCATGTAAAATGTTATATATCCTACCCTTTTCCATCATGAGGTTTTCCATGAATGATTGGCCAACCAGATACAAGACAAATTCAAGATGAAATCCAACTGAATAATTGCTAAATGCTGTAGTCAGAACAGTGTGTGACACGCATCATAATGCAGGAGTTTTGTGGGAGCTGCAATGGACTCTGTATATTGACTGCCACCATAAGCTCTGAGTCAATAGGGCCATATTACTGCAGAAAAATACAAAATAAACACAGTCTTGGTAAAATATAGGCAGTAATTATTTGTTTTCTTCAGCTGAAGTAAATTATCTGTAGATCTGAAATTCATGCTTTGGGAAAACTGTTGAGAAGATGAGGTCAGAGAAGAGGGACTAAAATGGCAGCAGATGGGAACCAAACACCTGGACTGCTCTGCTGAAGCAAAGACAACACTGAGGGAGAAATGAGCACTACAAGGGATTTCAAATATGTCACCACCAAATTGTTCTGCCTGTGTATAGAGACCAGGACGTGAAATGTAGCATTTCACCTTTAAAAAGGGAAAATGAAAAGAGTCAGTTTCCTAATGTTGGTAAGGGAACAGATTGCCTAAGGATACAGTGGAATCATCATTGAATAATTTAACACACATGTGGTAAGAATGGTAAAAATATCCCTGATAATCCAAAGAGGAGAATGGACTAGATAAAGGTACCCACACTGTCACCCACCTGTGATTTGCAAGGCCACTGCAAGTGGCTTAAAGGAGATGTGGAATCCCAGAGTGAAAAGGACTTTTTGATGTCCTTTAATGCAAAGATTTTTTTTTTCATGGGTAGGAGACTTTGTACTGGTATAATTATAACATTATATACTGGACCACAGCTTCACAGATACCTTTAAAACACTGTAATACAACACAGGTTTAAATAAGGATTAGGAATCAGAAGTGTTTGTTAGGACAGGAAACTGACAACAGGGATTAAATTTTTTTAACTTTTGGAATGGATTTTTGAAGCAATGACTCAACTATTTTGTGTGGTTTTAGTATGCACACACATAAAGTGGATCATATATCTGCAGGAAATTTGTATTCCTGAAGATGAAGGATTTCATGTCAGTGTTAAACAGTGTGTGATGTACAACACCACCACCCCATCTCCAGAATTTATGTTCTAGTTAGGGAGTCTATGATCAGGAAATTCTAAACAATGTAGGAAGAAATGAAGGTGTCAGCCCTTAATATCAGGTTAGAGAGTCAAAGTCAGCCTTGGTAAGGTAGGAGACAGTTTTTTCTCATCCAACACTTCTGAGAAAATGAAATCAAAAGTTGGTGCTGCAGCTGTAAATTGACAAGTTAAAAGTGCTGTGGAGCTGCAGCAGCAGGAACGGGGAGGGAACATTTCCTTTGAGCAGAGGCTGCTTGGAAGGAGAACCTGTGTGAAGCACTCAGAGATGTCTGCAGGTGGGGCTCTTCAGAGACGCTTTTGTTTTCCCTGCCTTCCAAGAATGATTAATTCCTGCCTCTGAACTGCAGCCCAGCTGCTTCTGCTGTTTTGCAGTGGCACCGTGGCAGAGCCCCGTGGGCTGGGCCCGAGGAGCCGGGAGAGGCCGAGCGGTGGGAGCGAGCTTGGCTGGCTCTGCTTTCCAAGGAGGAGAGGACACATGGGGAAGTCCAAATCCTTCCATTCAATTAGTGAACATCCCTGCCGCTGGCAACGGGGCTGAGCTACAGCTGGTACCAAAGAGGGAGCTCACAGGTCGCCGTGCCGCTCAGTACACGTGTACTGATTTGTTCTCGGATTTGTGACTGTTTCAGAAACGCCTGAAACACTTGAAAGAGTTGCTGTGCCTCAGCCTCGCTGCAGCTGCTGGCAGCCATTAGGCTGTTTGTCTCGTCTTTGTTGAACTGGCGCTGCTGGGAGCAGCACCGCTGGCAGGGCGGTGACTGACAGGAGATGCCGCAGGAGAGGCACTAATTGGGGCGGGCAGGAGCAGCGCAGCTCAGCGGGCAGCAAGGCACTCGGGCAGTGACCCGCGCTCTGCTGATGGGGAACGGGCACGGTGGGAGGGCTGAAGCAGAGAGCCAGGACACGCCTGTGTGAGTGTGTAACCCCGAGCAGCAGCGCAAGGTCGTGTTACCCAGTCAGCTTTTTGCCACGGAAGGAAAGGATGTGACTATTCTTTTTGGATTAAAAAATGAGAATTACTGTGGTGCCTACAAGCATGAGAAACTTATTTGCATGCCCTGCCATCTGGAACGTTACCTCCCTTTCCATCCTGGGTGCTGTCACATTTTTCATACCATGGCTCAGTTCTTGCTAGAAAACCCTCTGATGGACCACTTCTTTCTCTCTTTATCCCATCATGGACTACATTCTGCCTTCCTCTTGGGAAGACATTATCCACATCTCTCTGGCAATTACAGCAGCTGCTTAAAAGCAGCCCAGAAGGTCCCTCTTCAAATCCAGTTGTGGCAGTTAAAAAAATGGACTCTTCGTTGCCATGACAAATACAAAGGCACAGAAACAAATAAAATAATACCATCATCAAGAACAAGACTTTAAGAACCCCTATAACAACTATTTTAATCACAAATCTCAATGCTGGGTATTGAACCCCTGTTCTTCTCCCTGAGTTCATTATGGAAACATGGGCAAGAAGGTTGCCCTTGCTGTGGGAAGAGAGAGATGCATGACCCAGGAGAAACACTGCCACTCCCTGATTTTCCTTCTATGTGGACAAACTTCTCTTCCACAATATCACCATAATTTCTTTATTCACTTCAGATGGTAAATGTTTTTCAGCAGATATTGCATCTTTGTATTTGCTAACAAGGTAGCAGGACAGATGGCACACCTCAAGTGTACCATGAGACATATGTTTTTGTGGAAGTACTTCAGGGTTTTCAGCATGCAGAATTGTGTATTTGTTTTTGTCAGTAGGATCTATGTATCTAAATTGGTCAGCTGATGATCTGGCATGGCATCTGTGTTAATTCATGAGAAAAAACTTCTAAATTCCAAATGCCTACCTGATCTTTAAAGGCTTAAATTAAAGTTAGCTCTGCTACTCAGCTACAGGAGGTTGATGAGGTGTTTGAGATCTTGTGTTAAAATTCACAGCCATGTGATATGACTTGAAGAATGGAAGATTCCTGCAAGTATTTGGTGTATAGACAAGCGTGGAAGATATTTAGCCTCACCAGTTGGGTTTCAAAGACCTCATGGCAGCTGAAAAACATGCAGGGCAGCAATTCTGTGGAATGCATTTGTGGCTGTGGAATGGACTGGAAGAGAAGGAAAAAGAAAAGACAAAACAAACCCACAAGATGCTGTTGGTTGGGAAAAGATCAAAGGTATGGCACTGCAACTGCTGTTGGAAGTCTCTCCAGGAGCAGGATTTCATGCAGACACCTGCTGGTGCCGTCTGCTGCTCCCTGTGTTTGTGTGGTCTGTGCCAAGGGGACTTCTGGGGAGCGTCTGCAAAATGTGCAAGTTGCTGCTAGAACATTGCAGAAAGAGCTAAGATTTGTTATTTAATTTACACCAACCTTTTTATTTTGTATGGGTCACGTTTCCCTGTGTACTCACAGCACATGGGAGACTCTTGGAGTTCTCCTGCAGGACAAGGAAGGATCTGACTTTAGGGGTTTCTTCAGAGTTTATTAAAAATAAACCAATGCCTTTCAAAATGGCCTTGATGATTGATGAGCTCTAAGCTCTTGATGCTGGAGTCACTGGATTTCTCAAAACATGAGTCTAGACTGATTTTAGGTGTGTCTTCCAAGCAGAAAACAGAAGAATTTGTGAAAAATTTTACTTCTTTCTGACATCCTGTGACATATTTGACCTAGAGGTCTTGCAAAGTGGCAAAACTAATTTGTCTTCTATTTTCCATATGCTTGGTTTATCCTATCATTGAAATAGTTTTAAACTACAAATGGTCAATAAGAAATAGATTTTAAATTATTCTTCATCAGTGTCCTGATTTTGATTATTACACAGTATTTTAAAGAAAATGTGGGATCTGAGAGCTATAAACTTTTCCAGCTTCTGGATGAAATAGAGACACCCTGCAACAGGGATGC
Source organism: Notiomystis cincta (assembly GCA_013398075.1). Classification (NCBI taxonomy): domain Eukaryota; kingdom Metazoa; phylum Chordata; class Aves; order Passeriformes; family Notiomystidae; genus Notiomystis; species Notiomystis cincta. The sequence continues at coordinate 508,583 of VZRX01012424.1, forward strand.
TATGCACGAATACAAAAACTCTTTTAAATTATGAAACAAAAGCTGGCCAAGCAACCAAGCCTCCTTTTCATCTCCTTGTCAGTCCAGCTCAAGATGCCAATACCCTGAGTGAGTAATACATCCTGAGAGTGACAGCTCTGGGCCATCACTCGCTTGGAGAAGCCACACAAGCTGCAGCTCTGACGGGCTGCGAGAGGAGATGGAAGCTCTGCAGTTCTGCTGAAGGCAAAGCAGTGAAAAGCCACCTGAAGTGCAGAGGGATGGGCACTCTAAGCAGTGTGAGGGGTTTCAAGTCTTTGTGGAGAGTGCTGGGAGAAGGTGTGGGAGGTGTTGAGGTCCCCCAAAAGGACACACAAGGTGCTCTTGGTCTCTCTGGCCTAAGCACAGGAGGACTCTGCTACTCACAGGTAGCACAGAGGAGAAAAAGGACCTTAATTAAATGAGTGGTCCTTAGTGCAATGTATTAAGGTTCAGTAGGAGATATAAAATAGTAATTTTTTTAATACTATTTACTGTAAAAACACACTGGAAGAGCTAATGAACCTATCCATAGCCATGGGCTGCCATCAGGACTGATCTGATCACAGAACATAACACTGAGCACTCAGTGTGGCGCTGAAGGGACCTCTTGTAGGAGGGCTGGAAAACTTTTTCAAGCTGCTCTATTAGAACAATGTGACACAGCATGTCCCTGTTACAGAAGTATCAGGGTTTGCCATGTGGTTTATGCCAGGCCTTTGGAAATGTCCAGGAAGATTAATTCTTTAGTGACTGACACAAAAGTTGTCAGAGCCTAAAGGAACCCTTCCAAACAGACAAGAGCCGAGATTGTTCTGCAGGATCAGGCTCTGGTTGCCCCACAGGCATTACCACATCACACCTATCCAGGCCCAGGTGAAGCAGCTGATGCAGATATCAAAAGGTTGAAAGGCATTTTCAGCTACACAGACTTCTTGTACACAACTTTGGCATCTCAGATATTTTGCTTTTTTTTTCCTCTCTGAAAGGAGTTTTATAGCTCTTCCAGCAATTTTAGAAGAATTATCTGAACAGCCACTTACAATCCTCTGATAACTTCCATTCCTTTTGCACAGGGCCAGCATACCTCCTCTGCCTCTCACACTTTGGGGGTTTATAACCCCTCCTTCCTGCTTCTGTGATGCCTTAGGTTTCAACTCTTATATTTTCTAGATATTTTTTAGCACTGCTTTAGTGTGTAACTGTAAAACTCCACAACCTGGCAGCTCCTGCTCTCCTGTTCTATTCAGGCAAAACAGTTTCTCTCCAGGCCTGAAACCCAAAGCCACCTTGTTTTCCACAGTTCCCAAAAATGTAAATAACAGTGAAGTGAGGGGCAAACTCAGGGAATGGGACTGCACTGCCTGAAGCTGTAATTGGACAATTAATTAACCCCTGATATGCAAATAGACCAAACTTATCTCTGTCCCAGAAACATGTGATCATTGTCCATCCTGGGTGTGGTCTCTGTGAGACTCCTGCACTGTCCAAGGTGTCCCTGGGAAGGCTCCAATAAATCTCTGCCCTTTATCCTCTCACTCTGTCCAGCCTCTGCTCTGGGGCAGCCACTCCAAGCATCATCTGGACCCTGTTCCTCTGACCAGCCTTGTGCTCCCATTTGTCTTGTCCATCTTGAACTCCTGAGCAGAGCTCACTGGGCAGAGCAGCTGCCTCTCCCCAGGTCAGATTGATGCACATGATTACATGGACTGTTAACTTGGCTTTAAAAAAATTATTTACCTGCTAGCACCCCCAGACACCTTCACAAAGCACTTGCTGATGACACTTGTGTTCACCTTGGGAAGGACAGGGAGTGCAGAACGGGCTGTGACATCCGTAATGGATTGCCTGGAATTCGCCGTAGCGCTCGTAGCGTCTGGCTCGTGTCATGTCTGAGAAATACAACTCCTCCAAGGGGCCCTGCAGATTTACTGAGGAAATAATGTCTGTGTGTCTGTGTTATTGAAGACATTACGTATCTCCATTTTATAGTGCTTCTCTCAATTCCAGGTTCAAAATACGTTTTAGAAAGGTAGCAAAATATCTTCTCTGTTCTACAAAACCACTTACGACTCCATTTTTCCACACTTTGTAAGCTGGTTGAAAAAGGAGGATTTTGGCAATAATGGGAAGCTTTATGTTATTATTTTATTCTGATCTGTCTGTGCACGCTTGCATAAGTGGACAAAAGCTCTCAGAAAACTCAGCAAAGAGCTGAACACAGAAATTTTCCATCTGCACTAAAGAAAGTGTTCAGAAGCCTTCAGAAGGGTTGAATTTTTCTAACCAAGACAGAATCCACTGCCTGGTATTGGTGGTGTTCCCTGACTGGGACCACTTATCTGATTCTTTCCTTATGATCTCCAAACCTCCTGCTGAGTCTTAGGGAATATCTGTGGAATTCATAACTACTGTTTATCCCAAATACTACATATTCCATCAGGAAGAAAACATGATGTTTAGATAATGAACTTCAGCTTCTCCTTTTTTTGACCATATGGACCAGATTCTGAAACTGTGAATACCAGAATTTTCTGGTGAAAATTGATGAATTCCCATTCACTTGACTCATTAATTTGATTTACCTGACACTATAAAAACCCACAGAAACAAAATGATGAGTCTCAGTCTTCATGAGAGTGGGTAACCCTGGCTGTTCTTTTGAAATGGAAGTGTAATTACTCACATGACACTTATTTTGAATAATAAATAAAAAAATAAAGCCCTATAAATTAATAGATGCTCTGTAAGACAATGGAGGGAAGTGCAGCAATGAGGACCTCACAAACTTTGTTCTAACAGAAGCTCGAAGATATCACACCTAAAATGGGAGCTTCTGCAGAGAGCAGTTTCTACAAAGCTGGAATCAAACATTCTGAAAAGGTGGAATTGATGCTTTTCAAATGCACTCAATTTTTATCACTACTTTATTTTGATCTTTTAAGGTACAGCTCTATTTATGGAAACTTACTGATATTCTAAAAATGGGATGTGTTCCTGTGCTATCTCAGATAAAATGTGCCATGTTGGAAGATGAATGTCTAGGATCTCTCTAAGAGAAAACAAACAAACAATTGTTTTGCCTTTTGAGAACAACATTCCTTTGTCACAAAGAGATTGAACTCTGTGGATCTTTTTAATCCCCATGAAGAATTTTGTGAATATTTGCAAGATGTCAAAAATAATTAGACAAAAGCAGTTTCCCCATCTCTGGTATAAATAGTACATACATTGTAGAGATCAAAGGACTTCAGTTTCTCTCTTGTAAATCTAAAAAAGGAGGTTCCTTTGAAGAAAAAATAGGAAACAATGGTAAAGAAAAAAAGAATGCAACGGATTCATCTATTAGAGTAACTGCTGCTATTAAAACTGTGTCAGAAATAGGTCTGGATTAGAGGCAGCTGATCTCCAACAGAATGAAGAGCTGAGCTCCTGAAGGGCTACTGTGTGCACTCAGAGTTCCTGATTCTTAGCAAATATTTAGAATCACTCAAGATTTGTCCACTGATTCATTTGTTCAATGTTAATGTCACACAATGTTTTTTGAAATTATGCTTGCCACTATGAAGTATTTAAAAAGAATCAGATATGATTAAAATGGCAATTATTTTTAATAAATCTGATATATAAGAAATGCACATTTTGCAAAGAAAAACCCCTAACCAAACAAACTCAAGCAATAACAACAAAGCATACCAAAGAGAATCAAGGTGAGGTGAAAAATTATGAACACCTCTGTTAGGGCTACTTTAGTCACATTTAGTGCACATATCAAGGGAAAACAAATCCCACATTTCTTTCTGCCTCTGATCCATGTTCATATTTGTGGGAATCAAGTGGAAGTAGTCCTCTGCTTAAAGTTAAGCCAGGTACAAACCTAAATGTTTGCAGGAACTAGTCCTTGGACTTGGCAGAATAAGCAGCTCTTCCTACATTACATCCAAGTTCTCAGCCAGGCAACTCTTAGGTAAAAATATTCATTATCAACAATCTCTTCTGATAAAATATTGAACTGCAGTTTCTGGTGTCTCTGCTACTGACACTGATGCTCGTGGTCACATTGGGCATTTTCTCTGGGTCCCATGTAAAGAAAACCTATCCCTGCTTTTAATGGAACATAATCTCTCATGTTCTGAGTACTTTGACGATGTAGAGTGCAATTTAATTGCTAAGTATTGCTACAAAATATAGAAGCTTCCAGCGCCTACAGCACAAAATGCTAATTCAGACACCGCCCATTTAAGCAACGTTAATCACACACACATCTCTCAACTCATCTTCAGCACATGGGTGGAGATGTGTCAAACCTGTCAAGGTAGTGATTTATTACTACATTTGCTCTACTTATTTTCTATTCTATTAACTCACCCATCACAGCCACCTTATCAAGACAGAACAGAATCAAAATATCCACTGCTTCCCTTTTTATTATCAACAGCAAGTGAAGGACCCTTCACAAGTTGTAGTTATTTGAGTAGCACGGGTCTAATGTTTCTGCTCTAGAATACAACAGAAGATGACAGAAGGGCAGAAGAGCAACACCAAATAAAAATTGCACAGATCTCTAAAGCCTTAATAAAAGAAATGCCAGAGGCTCCCTTTTACAGGAGGGGTGATGGAGATACAAGATGTTGGTGGAGCTACCTGACAAACCACCAGGACCTCAAGGTCCTATCTCACCTTCTCCTCCCAAATGTTCACTTCCCCAAAACCTTTAAATCCACTAAATTTGATGATTGTGCTTGCCTGCACAACTGGGATGGGATGGGATGGGAGGCTGCATTTTAACTCTAGCTAGAAAATACCCAGTTCACAAAGAAGAATGTTCTACCTGTATGTTCTACCTGTAAGTCAAAGAAATGTCAATTTAATGACATAATAATATCTTTAGAACACAACAGGATTAAACAAAAGGGCCACACTTGGCAACTCCACACAACTACTTAGCAACATTTACAAACACTTATGGGAAATTCTCACCAGGTGCACTTGTGCTCGTTTCAACTCTGTTTTTCCACACCAGGTTATGTCTCCTGCTGCTCTACTGAATGTGGGTTTGGCTCAGGCATGACTGAGGAGGAGGACAATCATAGCAATAATCAGGACTCTCACTGCTGCCTTTAGCTCTGGCATCTTAATTTGTCTCTACTTGGTGACTTTTAAATAGTCTGGTAGACACCGATTTCCTATCCCGGCACAATATTAAAGCTGTAATAGTTGGTGTTTCCTAACATCCATTTTCCTCTTGTTCTTACTGTCAATTGCCTTCTTCTCTACCATTTCCTACTTCCATTTCAGTGAAATGCCCTTTCCATTTATGAAAGACATTTAAATTTGAATTGAGGATGTGACCCTGCCCCCAGGAAGGCTTTGCTGAGTCCTGCAGTACAAATACAAACAAGGCTGGAGTGCAGGTCAGCAAGTAGATGGTTCTGCCCAGGAGAAAAGGAGAATGCTTTGAATGATTGTGTCATAATTTGTTTCACTTTTCTTTCTCCTGGGGAAAAAGTAAACTCTTATTCCATCAGCAAGTAGAGACTGCCAGTGTGTTCTACCCTCTGGATATAAAGCAGGATCAGAGAAGGTTTATTTTGGAGGCAGTCTGACAGTAATGATGAGAAAAACTTCTGGAATATCTTTCCTCTGTAATTATCTTTTAAGCAATCATGATTTTGTTCCATTTGAAACTTTACATTATTTTTACAGATGATATGAAAATTGATGATTCCACTTGTTGATTCTGTTGTTGATTTATGCATTTTCCCAGTGGAAAGTAGGCAAACATGGGAAGTAATGTGTGGTTTCCTAGGCTTCATTTTGCTAATTTCAATATATGACAAAAAACAATCTGCAATTTATGTTTTTGTTAGGAGCAATGGGTTTTTTCCCCTGAAATAAATGGACCAACTCTAATTATACATTTTATATTAATGAGACACTTTTCTAGGTGTTCATCCTCCTGGCACTGTTTTGCATATCAGGCAGAGACAGCCCTGCACCTGTCTCACAGTGGAACATCAAGATCCATTATTCTTTTTGCTTTCTCCCAGTACCCCAGGTTTGTAATGATGAATCAATTAATAAAACAATCCAGTTGAAAACTATGAACATTTGCCTGTTATAGTTTCTGTGCAGTTGGGCATCACTGAACAGAAACATCTGGCAGGACACTTGTCATGGTTTAACCTACAGACAGCTGAGCAGCACACAGCTCCCTCCCTGCCTCAGTGGAGAATTCTCAGAGAGAATTAGAGGAAAAAAAAGGTAAAATACATGGGTTGGGATGGAGACAGTTTAATAGGACAGAAAA
>VZRX01012426.1:0-28920 GCA_013398075.1 Notiomystis cincta
AAAAAATGTCACGGATCTGCAAAGTACACACACCATGGCTATGATGTTCGAGCCACATAATTTGAGACAACAATCCAGATTTGGTTTTGTTTTCTAATACTGTATCAGAGAATTAATTATATTGGAAAAGACCTCTTAGATCAAGTCCAGCTATGACCGAACACCAACCATCATGTCAACCAGACCATGGCACTAAGTGCCACATCCAGTCTTTCCTTAAACATCTCTAGGGATGGTGACCCCACCACTTCCCTGTGCAGCCTATTCCAATGTCTAATCACCCTTTCTGTGAAGAAATTCTTCCTAATGCCCAACATAAATTTCCCCTAGCACAGCTTATCACTATGCCCTCCTGTCCTGTCACTGGTTGCCTGTGAGAAGAGACTGACCCCCATCCAGCCACAGACTCCTTTCATGCGATTGCAGAGAGCATGAAGGTCCCACCAGAGCCTCCTCTTCTCCAGGCTAAACAGCCCCAGCTCCCTCAGCTCCTCCTCACTGGACATGTGCTCCAGACCCTTCACCAGCTCCACTGCCCTTCTCTGGACATGGTCCAGCATCTCATTATTTTTTCTTGAATTGAGGGGCCCAAAACTGGACCCAGCACTCAAGGTGTGGCCTCACCTGTGTGGAGTACAAGGGGAGAATCACTACCCTAGTCCTGCTGCTCACACTAATACATTTTAGCATATTTCCTCCATCCATCCATCCCTCTCCACATTTGAAGTTGATCAATAGCTGTCTGTCTCACATGCATGTGTTGAAATTGCTGTGTAGCTGGAGCCTGGGCTACATTTCTTAACCAATTTCTGTACCACATTGCTATCAATGAGGAATTTATTGTGCTCAAGCAATGTTAAGAATCATCTGAAAGAATGAAGGAAGAGGTCACAGTCCAGCTCTGGCTCATTCTGTTATCTTTACCAAGGAGAACACAGGTTACTCACAAGGTTACCCTGTGGGAAATCCCCAGAGGGAGGTGAGGGGCTCCTGCAGGAGGAGACGCTGCAGTGGGGAATTAGTGAGACACAGGCAGACACACTTGTCTGGATGCCTCCAGCCAACTGTGCATGACCTGCAGAGGACTGCTGCCAAGAACCAGCTGAGTCAGTCCCAACACTGCTCTAGTGTAAGAATTTCAATTTGCCTGTTGCAGCTCCCTTGTGCTGGAAGCTGCCAGCTGAAGTCCCCAGAACAATCTGAACTGGGACAGAGAAGCCAGGAGAGGCAGCTTGAATTTTTCATTTTTCTTTCTGCACGTCATTGGTGAAATTCCATGAAGGACTCCCTGTTTCAAAATCACACAGAACTTATAGAGGTGTTTTCAATGCATAGTCAAACATGCATAATTTTTCACATTTAACTTAGCCCATAGTTTAGCGCAAAGCTAATGAACTCTGCCACATTTTTTAACAAAGAGACAGAAGAGCTCCTCTGCATACTATGCAAACTTAAAGCCATTCTCACATAAAACTATTAAATATACTTGGTGAGAACAGACTAGAAAGCAAAACATTGTCACTAGCACCTTTCAAATTAAATACAAATCTTGACAGCAAAAAAATCATAGTTTATTTGCAGCTGATGACATTTTCAATCATCATCAACCAAAATACAGCCTTTGTAAACAGCAAACTTGGACAGCTCCCCACCAAGGATGCTGGAAGAATGGTATTTACTACTGATATTCATTTAATATTAGGGAATTGAAACAGCACTAAAACCCAATGGGCCAGAAGGGCCTCATGTTGCACCAGTGTTGAAGGAGAATGTGGAGAATCACTGTGTAATTTGAAGGCACAGCAGTCTGAATTAACCAGGGCAAAATACAAGAAAACCCAACAGGGTGGGAATGGATAGGCTAGAGAGGTTTTCCATTTATATTATTTTTTTGGTAAGATTATGTATTCTTAATCTAAGAAATTTGTATGTAATGAAACCTCACAAATAGAGGGGAGTTTTTATTTCAGTAGAGTACTTAGAGAACTACTCTGGGACTACTACCAGATTTAAGATTATTTCACATTTTCTTCAAAGGTGTGTAAGTATAAACTCACTGCCAATTTTATTTGTGGACAAATCCAACAGTTGACACTGTGATGAACAAAAGAACTGGGCCATCACATAAAAGTTCTGGAACAGATGATAAAGCATACTGTTCAAAACTTGAATTATTTTTTGATAGCTGAATCTCAGGTTATACATCCAGGAAAAGAACACAAAGCTATACCTTGGGAAAACAAGCCAAACACTGGGAGAACATCAGAGTGAAAAACTACTGACTCTGAAAAAGGCATCAGGGTCATAAGGGACAGGGAACTGAACGTGAGATCCCAGCTAAACACAGTGTGTTAAGTGACAAAATGTGACACTCACCTTGGAAGAACAATCAATAGTGTAAAAAGAAAGCAGGGATTTTACTGTATGTAAAAATGAAAAAAATCTCTAACAGAGGTTTATCTCGTTCCTAAAAGAAGATTGCAAATCTGTAAGGGGACTAAGCAAGGCAGGTATAACATAAGATTTTAGGAAGTCAATCTGTGCATTTCATTGTAAAATATTAAATGTTTTTGGTTTTTTTTTATACTACTAACTTCTTTGTAGACCCATCCCCTCTTCTTCTCCCAGAAATGAAAACTGAAGTCAAATTCTAATCACAAGACAGACATGTTCTTTCTACAGAGGGATTACAAGCTATTGAAATATTCTATCAAGAGAAAACATGATCAGATTTTATGCCCTTTTTCGGAGCTGATACCTTTCTCCTGCATAAAAACCTTTACAGAAGGTCAGACTAGATGAAAGATATCAAACTCTTCCCTTAACTACTAATATAAAGCAGGAAGGAAATTGAATGTCCAGTCTCAGCTGATAAAGGGCTTCATGGTGTTTCTGCCCTTTAAATTGAGCAATACAAATTTTTATACATCTGATAATCAATCCCCTTGACACACTATTTACCCTCATCTTCTCAGCATGCCAGCAATCCAACAACCTGTAACAGATTTTTTCCCACTCAGAATCCCAGAAATCATCCTGCTATGACCATTAGTGAGGTATGGCTGCTACAGAACCAAAAGCTTGAGACAACAGTTAACAAATATTAGACCTTTGTGACCTCAGAAAGACTTCAAACTTTCCCCACCAAAAAAGCCTCAAAAATTCCTGTCACAAATTGACTAGGAAAAGTTCATATTCCTCTTTGAGTGGTAATGAAGGACAACACAATACAATTTTACAGTAGCAGTTTATCATTAGAACTTATGAATTACAAGCCAACTTTTGCTTTGTTATTTTTTTGTAGCTCCTTTTAAAGCAATAATAGCAATATTGCAGATTTGTAACATCTTGTCCTAGGTCACAGAGATTTACTTGTATCATTTCCTCTGTTACTAAAAATCTTTAGGGAAATTATTCCATTCCACTTCACTGCAGTCCATTAGTACCTACAGGCCAGGCAAAAAAGAATATTGCACATGAAAGCCTCCATTAACACACCAACTTCAGCTTGACATAAAAATGTATTTTCAATGTTTACCTACTAAAATACATTATTACTTGAAATATATAACATTCTACTGACCTAATTAAGCTACTAAAATGCTAATCTTGTTGCTTCTTCCACTTTCAGTGTTCAAGAACATTTTTAATGAACTTACTGTAAATCCTGAAAATAAAGCATAGTCCACTTCAAGAAGCTGCTCTCTATGTTTACAGAATTTTCTTCCTACAGACTGTCAACCAAGTCACTGGGGAGTGTTCCACTCCCAGAAATAACTAGTTAATAATTTTCTGAAGATATCTGCAATAAGCCCATGCCAGAAACAGAAAATTCAGCAGGCAAATTTTGAAAAATAAAAATGAGAAAGGATCTTAAGGTTTCTGGCTATTATTCTGTCAACTACAATTTATGACTGGAATTAAGCTGTTGTGCTCTTCAGCTTCAGAGAAGACACATATTTACAATAAATACACACATTCTAAATGACCACATATGAAGGCAGCATAAAATTCATCATGTTAATAAAGCTGCTACACTTCTGTATTTGTAAATTTTCTAACCACAGGCTTAAACAACAGATACTGCTTACCACCTACATTCTGTGGCTGCCTTTTTAGATGATGACTTCATTTAATGCTCTTCTTATGAGCAGAAGGTGTCAATCTAGCTTGTTCCAGGCTTCCACTGAAAAGATATTATTTTAAATGTTTTATCTGAAAAAAAGCATCTCATCCAACCTGCTACTCTCCGGAAACTTTAGAAGTGAAGAGAGACTGGACAACCAATTTCTTATGCCACTGAGCAGATAATGAAGCTCTAATATAAATGCACCCATTCTGGAAGCAGAAAATATTTCAAAAGTGAAGGGTTTTTAAATATGCTTTTTCTTTCCTTTTAAGAGGCACAAGTAAACATATGATACTTTTTAAACACCAACCCCTTTCTCTCACTTTTCAACATCTGTACACATGGGCCTTCATTGAACAGACTCATTTGCTTATTGCTCTGTACTAACTTGAAAGAACAGTTAACAGCCTAAAGAATTTTCAGAGTAAATGACCACAGCCTATTTTTTATCATCATAAACATGCAAGCAGTTCTGTAATCTGTGTTTACAGCTCTGTAAATACAACTGTGTTTGCAAGATTGGACCACAGAGAGAACATTTTAATTGTTGAAATGGGATGTTGTAGTGTACACAGACATGTCCTAACTCTGACAGAGCCACAGCCTGCAACGTCAGCCTTGACAGCATTTAGCTCCCTCTCCATCATGGAAAACAAAAGGGAGGAAGAAGAGCAGCAGTGAAAGGTATTTGCAAACTCTGTTCTTTACTTATTCAATACAAATTATTAGCACTGCTGATATTTGTGATTCTAAAACCAGTAGAAGTCTTTTGGCCCCATGTCAACCATTCGTCCTCAACAATCCAATTTTACAGATTCCATCTTGCAAAATCTACCAAAGAATAGAAACATGCACTTTTTTAGTAAAAGCCAGTAGTGTAGCACAAGGCATGAGACAAAAGCATCAACATTTTTAATAAAAACATTTTGTGTATTAGGGAAAAAGCTGTAATCAAATGCATAGGGCTTAGGGCATTAATGAAATTCATCATTTTTCCCAAAAGAAGCATTAATATCTCTCAATTAGGACACAGCAATCAAAGTCCCAAGACAATTATATAATCACTTATCTTTAGACAGAGTATAATGTTACACAATATTGGAATTGAACAAGAGTCTCTTGAGCAAATCAGTATTTTGATATCTATTACAGTATTTTCATACTGTCCTAGGTAGTTTAGTGAACCATTAGGAAGTTTGGACATTAGCATTCTATTGGATTAAATAATACATGTGTTCCATTAATTACTGAATCCTTAAATATCCAATAGATTTAATTTTAACTCTTGATCACCACTGGATCATGCTGATTACTAAAAATAACTCTGTGTCTATCTATGATGTATCAATCTTTCTCCTCTCTTCCAAAAGGAGTTGCTGCAGCACCATTAGGTGAGGCTTAGTGATTATGGCTGAGAAAGGAATAAAGATCACTTGAACAATCAACCTACAAACCCCTGCAGCAAGGCAGACTGTGGAAGTGTCCTTGACTACCAAACCCCCATACCATTCCCACTCTTCTCTCTAGTTGACATTTAAATACCTGCCATGTGGCTTTATATTTATTTTTAGTATAATTTTTACTTTTTTCCCCATGGAAAAGGCTTGTGAGTAATACTTTGCAATTGGAGTGTTAAGTTAAAAATACTCTTATAGATATCAATTATCATTTTAGTGAATGTAAAGAGATAATATGGTAACTAGGCTGTGGAAAACAAAGGACACTTACAGCACTTGAACAAATGAACTAGCTTCCACATGATCAACAGAACACGAAAACGTGAAATCAGAGTTGATTTAGGTGGCAAAAATAAAGTCCTACACATACAAGGAATATAAACATTCTCTGACTCATTACAGAACAGTTGCTTAAGACAGACAGAATTAAATAGTCAACATGTGCTCATTCACTGAAGTCATCAGTTTTAGAAACAATAAGTGTTGCCTGCATCTGTTCAGACCGAATGTAAATCAGACACTTGGCTATAAGCTCCAGCCAAGAAAAGAACTCACTACAGCTCTCTCCCCTCTCACTATTTCCTCACCTTGTTTCTAATCAGCTTGTCAGAAGTTATTTGAGTTTCCACATGTAAGAGTTACACTAGCATTTATTTCTTAAGGGCTTGTAGAGGCAGGGACACTGAAGGAAGAAAAAGGAAATGTTCCGCTGGAAAAACGGTTCTTATAGAGAACCAGTTAACACTGACCACAGTCATGGTTTAAGCACTATTTAATGCTTCTTACTCCCATAAATCCCACTTCCTTACCAGTGTGGGACTGAAAAACATCACCACTCCCATCCCATTACAGGTTTATTGGGGAGCAAACCTACTGGAGAGCAAGCAGCCTGCACACACCTTTTACAGCCTCGGTCAGCTCCCTCATCTCTGAAAACAGTTCTGTTCTGAGAAACCCTCTGGGATACCCATCTACTAAGGAAATTGTTCCTCAACACATCAAGTGAACTCCCAGTTCCATACCCTGCACTATTTCTAAGAGAACAAGATGATCAGCATTTACAGTAAAGTCACAAAAGACAACTTCACCTCAAAACAGAATGATGACTTCTGCAGCTTGTTCTGAATTTCACATTTTTATTGCAAGTACATGACAAGTACCCATTTTAGCCAGAACTTGCAGCTTTATGCTTGCCTTCTTTTTAACATTTAAATGCACATCCAGGTCAATCTGTTGGAATTCTCAGGAGCAGATACCTTCCACAAAAACACTGCATGACAGCAGGCAGCAGCTATCATCTTCTTACTTTAGTCTCTGTTTTGTGCAGAGTGCTGATGAACCCCAAATTCCCATGGCTAGGTCTCTTGATGAGGACTTCAGTACCCCTTCCTTCCTCTGAATCTTGCCCTGGTATCCAACTGAAAATTCAAGACAATATATTAAGAGCAGGTATTTTCCAAAAGAAGTATTGTAGTGTTTGTGCTACCTTGGCACTTTGTAATATCAGAACAAAAGGCCAGAATAAAGCAGAAGAAAACTGGTGATGTAGCCAACAAGCCACAGGGGATTCCAATGAAAGAGGCATTATAAGATCTTAAACCTCACACAAAACTAAAATTTATGTGATAAGCTTCCTGTGCATCCTGAAATAAACAACATAACATAAATGACAGAACAGCATAATAGGACAGTAAGGAACCCATGAAAAACAAGGTAATGTAAATATGCTTAGATCAGTTTTGCAAATGTAACTGATAAATTGAAGGAGGAAAATTCATATCTGGTTGAAGTGTGAGTCACTGCAAATCCATGAGGAGAGGGATAACTTAAATACACAAAGTTTCTGGAAAAAAATAGAAATAAATCAGTAAAACCAGAAATAATATTCAGCTTGTAAAATCTCAAGTTTATTCTTGGCAGTTATAAAAAAAGCATTTAATGAAAGGCTAAAGATGATAGTAAAGCTAAAAGAAAAGCCACAGAGCAGTACTTACAGAAGCTAAACTGCAAGTTCTTTCCCAATTCAGCAGAAAAGCATACTTTGATCATGGGAAAATTCTTCTGAATTTAGATGGCAGTGACAGGTTGCAACCCAGCCATATTCTGACATTAGACAGAGGGGGTTTCTTTTACCACCATTAACTAACCTTATTCCAGAATTCAGAACTGCTGCAAAATTTGTAAAGAGCTAGACTCATGATGACACAGCTTGTCCAATAACCAAGCAGCTTTCACTTTAAAATCTTGGCCCTACTTCAACATCTAAAGTGAAAAGACATTTTCTTTCTTTGAAAAGAAAACAGCATCTAGGCAAAACCCCTGATGATTTTCCTATACTGTAAATTATATCTGCATTTAGTGTTTAACTTGGTTTTGGACACTCTTTGAACTTCACTAACTTAAAAAGTAACAAATTTGACAGAGCATAATTATTGAAATTTACAGAATTAACAGGACAAGAAAAACATCGCTAATCAGCCTTAAAATTTGGGACAGTTACATAAAATCATTTAAGAACCAAGCCTCTTCCTGCATGACTGGAGATACATAGATACCTAGAGATACACAGGTTGCTACTGCAGCTTTATATAAGTATTTCAAACTCTCAAAGCACAGCATTTTCTGTCCACAGAAATAATAATTTACCACTTTATGGATTAATATGGTTCATATAGGAGAGATAAAAAAAGCTGCTACAAGTAATACAAAATGGAAGGCAAATTTAAGGTACCATTTCAGTTGTACACTCTTCATTATGTATCACATCAGTTAAAAATAAAAATGTGCCCTGCATCTTAAATATGCTTCAAATGTTATGGAAACACAAGCAAAAAACTTCTGGACAAGGAACTCCTATCAAAACAGGGAAAACTTTATCTAATTACATTTTTAAAAATGACTTGTCATTACCACATGGGATAGTACATTACATAAAAACCCAAACTGTTATTTATAATGAATTCTAGTACTCCAAGAAAATTAATGACTCAATGTGAGTTCAATGTAGGATCCTGCTTCAACAGTGAAAGTCTCACTTCATTTCATTTAAACGTTCTCTATATAGATGTTTTTCAGTGACCTTACAGACAAAATATAGCTTCTGTATTTTATCTTACAGTTCCCTGATCTACTAGTATTTTTTAAACCAAAACTTAACAAAAAAACGATACTAAAAATACCTACCTCACTTACCTGTGGCATTCTAAGCCTGATCCAATTTTAACATGTGTTTTCCCAATTTTTCCTACTCTACAGCTTCTTCTTCATGAGAACTGAGCTCAACACCCATAGTTTGAAGAGGATTCAAAGGCTGTTCTGCCCGCCTTACTCAAATAAAGTGTTTTTCTTCAAAAGAGGGGGAAGAGGTCAGGAAACATCCAGGCCAGTAGCAGAAGACACACCACACTTACCATTGATCTTTTGCATGCAAAGAATGTCACTTGCAAACTCCTACAGTGTCCTTCCCTCAAGCATTGCTTAGGGCTTTTGTTTTCCTAGTAGATGAAAAGAGAAAGGATTAAAATTTTGATCTCTGCAGCTCGTCAAAGAAACATCAAAACACTTCACAGAACCATAGAACGGGATCACTGGATATTCTGAGTTGGAAGGATCATTTAATCCAACTCTAAAGGGAAGGCCAATACAGGGATCGGACCACGTCAGTAGCACCACGCTCTGGCCAACTGAGCTCGTTTGGGTTGGAAGGGGCCCTTGAGGATCATTTAGCTCCAGCTTCAGAGAAGTTCACTCGGGATTTCGCCGGGGTACGGTGACCTGCGCTCTCCTCTGGAGCTGTAATTCCCTAAGCTGCTGCAAACACGAGCTGCGAGGCCGGAAAAGGGCGGCCCGCGGGTCCGCAGCGGCGCTCACCTGCAGGACGCAGGGGCTCTCCAGCAGGCACTGCCGCAGGTCCTCCCTCACGCCGCCGCAGGCGCGCCCGTCCTCCTCCTTATCCTCGTAGTACTTGGGCATGGCTGCGAGCCCGGCGCTACGCCCCGCTGCCGCCCGCCCTGCGGCCNGGCGGGTGTTTGTCAGCAGCCACGGCCGGGCCGCTCCTGTGTCACGGAATCCTACATTGTTAAGGGCGGGAAGGGACCCTAAAGATAATCTGGTTCCAACCCCCGCGCGTGGGCAGGGATACCTCCCACTAGCCCAGGTCGTTGTAAACCCCATCCAACCTGGCCTTGAACNTGCAGCTCGTCAAAGAAACATCAAAACACTTCACAGAACCATAGAACGGGATCACTGGATATTCTGAGTTGGAAGGATCATTTAATCCAACTCTAAAGGGAAGGCCAATACAGGGATCGGACCACGTCAGTAGCACCACGCTCTGGCCAACTGAGCTCGTTTGGGTTGGAAGGTGCCCTTGAGGATCATTTAGCTCCAGCTTCAGAGAAGTTCACTCGGGATTTCGCCGGGGTACGGTGACCTGCGCTCTCCTCTGGAGCTGTAATTCCCTAAGCTGCTGCAAACACGAGCTGCGAGGCCGGAAAAGGGCGGCCCGCGGGTCCGCAGCGGCGCTCACCTGCAGGACGCAGGGGCTCTCCAGCAGGCACTGCCGCAGGTCCTCCCTCACGCCGCCGCAGGCGCGCCCGTCCTCCTCCTTATCCTCGTAGTACTTGGGCATGGCTGCGAGCCCGGCGCTACGCCCCGCTGCCGCCCGCCCTGCGGCCACTGCCGCCCGCCGCCATCCCGGGCGCTGCGGCCGCTTCCGGCGGGGNTGCCACGTTGGGGCGTCCACAACCTCCCTGGGCAGCCTGTGCCAGTGCCTCACCATAAAAGTAAAGAATTTCTTCCTTATATCTAACCTAAATTTCCGCTGTTTCAGTTCCTACCCATAACTCCCTGTCCTATCACTACAGTTCCTGATGAAGTGTCCCAGCTTCCGTTTTCCCCTTCGGATATTGGAGGGTGCTGGGAGGTCTCCACACAACCTTCTTTTCTCTAGGCTGAACTACCCCAACTTTCTCGGCCTGTCTTCATAGCAGAGGTTCTCCAGCCCTCTTATCAACTCCATGGCCTCCTCTGGACTTGCTCCAGCAAATGTCATTGTTTATACTTGTGCTCAGTTTTTGTCGCTTCAGCATTGCGGCCGTGGCCTGCATCGCGTGGTTTTATCTGCAGCTATGTGCAAAATCAAATACATCTTTTGAAATTCTGTCTTTAGCAAGATGCTGCCAACCACGTTGGTTAATTCTGGGAGCCAGGGCAACGGTGTGCTGAGCCCCAGAGATGCTGCGAGGCACACGGCCGGGGCGAAACGCTACAAGTACCTCCGGAGGCTCTTCCACTTCCGACAGATGGACTTCGAGTTCGCGCTTTGGCAGATGCTCTACCTGTTCACTTCACCACAGAGGGTTTACAGGAACTTTCACTACAGAAAACAGACAAAGGACCAATGGGCAAGAGATGATCCTGCCTTCCTAGTGCTGCTCAGCATCTGGCTGTGCGGTGAGTGTGGGAGCATAGGCAGCATAAGGAAGAAGGAGGGAGAGTTTGGGGAGAAACGTTTATTTTCCTTCTAATAACACACACACAAAAAGGACCAATCTGTATGAGTGATCTTTTAATCAAAGTAGAATATAAGAAAAAAGCCTTGTCTTTTTGAAGTTAAGGTGGGAAGTAGAAATCAGAGTAGGCTTAAGTAGTACTCTGTAGTCTTGAATTGATCTCTCTGTTGCAGCTCATTTCCTGTTGCATTTTAAACTGCACAGTTCACTGTAACTTTACAGACAGTGAGAAATCCCTATGCTGCAGTGTTTTTGTTAAAAAATACTGAATATTTGGTATATCTAAATATTATGGATAAAACTCTGCTTCTACCATAAAGGCCATGGTGAGATTCTATATATTGCAGAATTAAGCTCTAAAAGGAGTGGTTTATATAAATGACTGAACTGCAAATTCAGTATTGTCTCAGTTGCCTTCTATTAAATATTGTATTGCTGTTCATAATAGAAAAACTCTTAACTGAAATAGAATTACACACGTGGTTTGGGTTAACAAGGAGCTTTTATAAAACAAAGAATGTTCTATTGTAGCATTGTTTGAATTTTTTAAAAAAATAGTTTGGGTGGAGCATTACAATTGGACACAAGTACAGATGAATGTTCATATTATGAATAAATTGCATTATATCTAGTCTTTGGTGGAAAAAAAAGTGAGCTGTTGGACTGAAAATCTCAGGGGAAAAATAAAAAGAAAACTAGAGATTTCATAGCAAGATACTGAAAAAAACCCCATCTGTTTAAGATATCATGCTTTCTTTTCCACAGCTGATTTTAATAATATTTTTCTGCTTTCAGTGTCTACGGTAGGATTTGGATTTGTGTTGGACATGGGTTTTTTTGAAACAATAAAACTGCTCCTTTGGGTTGTATTCATAGACTGCGTAGGCGTTGGCCTCCTGATTGCAACTCTGATGTGGTAAGTAGTGATTTCTGAAGCCTGCTTCAGTATTGCTCTTCAGACATGGGGACTCTTCTGCTTATTTGAGACACTTGGTTCCTTGTTTGGGGTAAACTTACTCACAAGTATTGACTGTAGGTTTTATGCTGTTGTAGTAATTGTTTCAAAATGATACCTTAAAAAAAGAATACACTTCTTTATTTACTATTTCTTACAAAGACAAAAAGGTCTGTATTATGATGAACATTCCAGCTTTTTTTTTTCTTTCTTCTTGAGCTGGTTAATGTTCAGCAGTAATGCCAAATAATTAAAAAAAAAGGTGATTAAAAAAAGAAAAAGCATTCAAACTAATGAATGAAAAAGTCAAGTAGTGTAAGCCTGAGGATGATTCTGTTTAAGCAGGGCAATATGCACTTGGCCTGTGCTTCTTGCTGAAGATTGTAGCTTAGTGCCACTGCAGCCACATCTGTTCTGTCTTGTGCTTGGCAGCTTTTTGCTTTGTTGGTAGTCACTGCCAGTTTTATCCTCTACTGTCCAGAGACTTGCAGAAGTAGAGAGGCAGGAGGTCATTTTATAACCCAGGCCTCATTAGCACTATGGATGTGTCCTGCAGCTGTGAGGGAACCATGAAATGCCAGGAAGTCAGTCTGCTGTTTCTGTGTTGCAGCAAGGGGAGGGCACCAAAGAAAGAATTTTTATTTTACAAAGAACTTAAGAAAGCAAGGGCATTTAAGAGTTCTTAGTAATGGAGCTGACATCTTAAATTGATGATGACTGGAAAAGGGATAAATCCTGTCAGCCTCAGGAACTCCTGCTTGTAATTGCAAAACTGAGAATGAGGCACGTAAAAGAAATGTAGCTGACAGATGAAAGGTCCACCTGATCTGTGCTGCTGTCTGGGACAGCAACCCATACATTGCTTGGGGAAGAGCTTATAGTAATGCTCCCTGCCTCCATCCTCCAGCAATTTGGGCTTCAGGACACACTCTCCTAAGCCAGGAAGACTTCAGCATCTGCTGGTTTTCCTCTGTCTTTTAGTCACCTTCCTGCAGGCCTCAGTACCAGTCACCAGTTTGGTTCAAGTCCCTTCTTCCTGTGAGTTCAGGCTCACCTTTTTTCCCATAAGGTCCCCCATTCCTAATGAGTCTCAATTCCTTCTTGCCTCACCTCTCCTTGCCTTGCACCCAAGCTCTGCCTCTTTGCAGCCACACCCTTGGCACAAAGAGTAGGTCAGAGGAAGCTTCCGTGAAAATTCTGGTTTCTTATTTATGAGCATGTATTGACTTCTTGTTCCTCTTCTAAATGGGAGAAATATTTTTATGTCAGCAGAGCTTAAGTCAAATGAAAGAGCCTTGAGGCTCATTCAGGAGCTGGTAATACTGGGCAGTGCACATTCCATTTGCATTTCTTTTCAGTAAGAAGAGGCACATGTTATGAGCACTCTCCTGCCCTTGCAGTGCATCAGTTCTATAGAGATGAAATAAACCATCTCTGTGTGAGGTGTGCTGATCCTGTACGAGCACTTCACTGAAGTCATCTCCCTTTGTGTACAGAGAGAAGTGGCAGCTTGTGGCTGCATTGATAAATTGTAGCAGTGATCTCTTCTTTATAAAGAAGTTTTGTTTCTGAACTACCCGCAGAGTATTTCAGCTGCCTGTAGCATGCAGGGGATGTGATGATAGTTTTAACAAAACCATTGTAACAGTAGTCTGGTCTGCATGATTCTTGCATGTGTTTTCTCCCAGATAGCAGAAACTTTGTGGTGGAGACTTGGGATCACATAGGACTTACTACATCAAACCCATGTTTTGTCAGTCAGCTTTATAGATTCATATTAACAACAGTCTCAAATATCTTTTCATGTAGGTTCATTTCAAATAAGTACTTAGTGAAGCAGCAGAACAGAGATTATGATGTGGAGTGGGGATATGCCTTTGATGTACATCTGAATGCTTTCTACCCACTTCTAGTCATTCTGCATTTTATCCAGCTGTTCTTCATCAACTGTAAGTAGAATACTTTGAGCTCTGCTTCAAAATGGTGCACTGCCAAAGCAGCTGAGAGCAGTTATCTCTTGCAGATGTCATCATATCTGATTCTGTCATTGGGTATTTTGTTGGGAATACATTGTGGCTGATTGCAATTGGTTATTACATCTACGTGACATTCCTAGGATACAGTGGTGAGTAATATCAACCTCTTTTGTATTTGTTTGACTAAAAAAAGGGCCTGTTTTCAGCCTATTAATTTAATCTTAGCCTGTAATTTGTAAAGCAGAGGCTCAGCTGCATGTTGAAGTAATTCTTTCTTTGTGGTAAATTAAGTTTGATAGAAATGTACCAGTCCATGTTTTCAGCTGGGTGGAGATCTTAACCAAAGAATTTATATTCTCCACCTCACCAAATTCCTTACTTGTATTAGACCTGTAGCACCACAACTTGGTTTTCTCGTTCCTCTGTAAATCCACTTGAAGATGTCTGCATTAGATAAAAATTCTGTAATGAGTTTAAGACCACAGTTTTAGGTAAAACAGTTCCCAAGGCATTCTGTGATAACAGAAGGGCTAGGAGGGCAGAGATGTCTGAGGAGGACAGCAGAGCAGAATTATTTTTTATTGCTGCCTTGTCCCAAGGCTACTCTACATGAAGCACCTTTTTTAAAGAGCACCACTTTATACATGCTTCAATATTGCTTCTGTTTCAGCATTGCCCTTTTTGAAGAACACAGCTATTCTTTTGTATCCATTTGCACTTCTCATCATGCTCTATTTGATCTCATTAGCATGTGGATGGAACTTCACCAAGATGCTTTGTTCCTTTTATAAATACAGAGTGAAATAAAACCAGGACTTCATGTATCTAATGTTTATTTTGCTTTTACCTTAGTCATTTTGACAGTAAAGAAAAAATTAAGAACATTTTGTAAATGGTTGTAAATTTCTCTTTATTGTAGATAATTGTGTAAAAAAGTTTGAAGTGTCCTTTTTTATTAAAATATTTACAACAGTAAACATGTTAGCAATTTTGTTCAAATACTTTCGCAGTACATTCCTAAAAACAAGTTACTTGTACATTTCTGTAGCTTAAATTTAACTGCAACAAGTCTATGTAGCATAACTCTTACTGCAGATACTTTGCACATACTGGCATAAGCTCTACATTACGAGGGGTTTGAGTGACACCAAAAAGCAGTTTTATTGAAGAGTAATATTGGAATACCTTGTCTTGGGACTGTGTGAAAGTACAGATCTTAATAGTGTTGCGA
Source organism: Notiomystis cincta (assembly GCA_013398075.1). Classification (NCBI taxonomy): domain Eukaryota; kingdom Metazoa; phylum Chordata; class Aves; order Passeriformes; family Notiomystidae; genus Notiomystis; species Notiomystis cincta. The sequence continues at coordinate 15,262 of VZRX01012426.1, forward strand.
TGGTAAAGCAACAACTGTCTCTAGATACAGACCTGTCCTCTCCTTATGAAAGATTGTGAGAACAGATTTACTTCAGTGACTACTTCAAATATACATGGACAGCTCTGGCACACAGAAAAAACAGTGATGAAAGGCACAATTAACATGACCCATATCAGGTTTCCAAAGATAGCAGCAAGTTTTTAAACCCAATCTCTAGCAGTCCAGTGGGTATTACTACATCCACCATTCTGAGTGGCAGGTCAATGAACATGGAAGGAAAGTACAAGTTGGTCTGGATACAGGGGTGGGCTCATGGCAATGCCTGCAGCTGTGAAGTCCACAAGGCAGAAGTATAAACTGACCATCACAAACAATACCTTATGGAAAGTGAAGATGACAGCTTTCCAGTGCAGAGTTCAGCATGAAACATGAGCAGTAGGATTCCGTTTCCAAAACAACACAAGAGTAAACTGGTTACAGTAAGACAATTTCAATACTAGAATTTGATCTCTAAGGAAAAACTATAATTTATCTTAAAATACCAAATATGCTGGCAGTGCATCTTACAGTACTGTGTGTTTCAGCCACTGTTAAGGCTTGAAGAGATTCATGTTTCCCTCTCAGCAGATGCTGAGCAACGTTCTCCTTTAAACAAGGAAAGCACTGAACTGCTGATCCATGGAAGGTGAAGGATTCCAGTCAGGATCTGCTCCCTCTCTGGCTAACAGCACGAGCTCCCGTCCTGCAGGCAGCTGCAGCCTAACTGTACACCTTTTCCCTAACAGGAATCCTAGCATCTCTGATCATCCACTTCAGTTCAACAGTAAAAATACTTCATATTTAGTGCCCTGTGGTGTGATACCACTGAAGGACTTGGGGCCTGTCTACCTTCCCTTCAGAGATATTGAAGTTTTTCCCCCTGAAAGAAGGCTTCATCATTCACAACATTAAGCTTCTTTAACTTCCAGCAGCTCACTGTTTACAGCAGAACTTAGCAAAACCCTTAGGGACCACTAAGGTCAGAAAGGTGACACTCAAGGACTAATTCAGGTCTCCGTGGGCTGTGTTTTACATCAGCAATCAATGCTAGCCTGAAAACACCAGTTGTTTCATAGCATTTCAGCCTTATGCTGGTGATTGTAAAGATGATTTAAAAACACAAGGACGGTTTTTTTCCCCTTCCTAGCTACAGTTACTTGTTCTAGCTTTTCCAGAATACATCCTTCCTAGTAAGAACAAATGTAGAACCTTGGTTTGTGTATTTTAGGCAAGCAAGGTCTGAAAATATTTCATTTTTCTTTTCCTACACAAGACTAAAATAATACTTCCCAAGTTGGAGGCAAACTACAAATTACTATGATACTTCATCTGGAGCAAGTACTTCCAACAAAATACAGAAATTACTGAAATGATAATACATCTGGGAAAAAAAAGAAGGAAACTGTTACATAGTTGTTTAATTTTTCCAAAGACTAATCACACTTCAGCTCATTCAAGGAACTGTGTTTCACACAGGCAAAGTGTAAATTGCTTTGTTCTAAACTGACTCAAGGTATTTAAAAACTGCTTTGACACAGCTAGACAAGCAGTGATACGACAGAAGACTCCAGTCTTTTCTTGGTCCATGAATCACATCTATCTGAATTTTTCTAAGCCACCTTTAAGTACAGAAAAAATGAATATATCTATGGGAATTTTTTCCATCAATGAAAACACACGATTGAGATGCCTGCAAAAGCTCAAAGCCTTATACAGTGCTTTAGAAACACTCTTTAATTATCACATCCTGTTCACATTATTTACATAGTTCTCAGTAGGCTGACCCACTGAATGAGCAAAGCAAGATTATACTGACAGTCTTGTGTTTCCTTGGTCCCAAGCAATCCTGATCAGCTCAGAAAAGCCAGCATTAACATTAGCCAGCCTGTTTGGCATCCAGTATAAGAAGTTCATTTGCCCAGATAATGAAGGTTTCTGGCTATGCCTTTGGTTTCACAAAAGTTTGCTTTTCTGAAGCTTTAATAGCATCAGAAGGAGCTAACAGGAGCATAGGATAGTGCAGTTTATTTTGAAACACTTTCCATTATTGGAGAACTGTAAGATTCAGTGGCCTCGAGGGGATTTTTAAGGTCACAACAAGAAAAAACTTGAATTCATGTAGGGAAAACTCCCCCCAAACAGGTAATAGGTCTAAGATGCTGTTTAAGATCTCTTATGGTAATACTGTCACAATGGAGATGTGCAGGAGACACCAGCCCCACTGGTGTAGACCCAGTCACAAAGAGCTGAAGGCTGATGAGCCAAACAGCCCAAGTGTTCTTACTTCACCATACCACCAGGAAGGAGACTTGCACCACTTTAGCCTGACTTGGGGATTGGAATTTAAAAGTACAAAACCAAAAATAGCTGTCTGCAGAAATAATTATGATAAAAAATATTGTCCTAGCCTTTTTTATTTCTATGTCCTAGCCTTTTTTGTTTCTAAGCAAAGTTTCCAAGCAAATTTGCAGAACTATCTGATTACACCAGCTCTGAATTTACCTGGATCTATGAAATATAATTTGAATTAATGTGGCACATTTATCTGAAGAGTTTCTAAGTTCAGGAACATTGAAAGTATTAAAGCAGCCCAGAGTATTTTCAACTCCTGCTACTACGATGTAATAAAAATGCACCAATTTTTACAAAACAACCCACATTTTACCACGCACCAGTTACTCTGTTGCCTTGGATAAATTTCTTCCAACATTTTTGAAAACTAAATATGCTACTAACCAGTCTTGCAATCAATGTGGTACTGGGTCTATCTATTTAAATATATGAGCAGTGATTCATCTTAACTGCTGTGAAACATCAGGAACAGTGATGCTTTGAGAATAAGCACACAGCTTCCTTAAATAAATGGTACCAGTAAACTTCTGGACTCATGGAAAAATGGAAAAGGTCACTGTCAGCAAAACTAATTATATTAAGAAACTGCAATATCTAATGTTTTTCTGCAGTCTGGATTGTAATAAATAACTTGCATCATTCATTCACAGATACAGCTGAGAAGAAAACCGAAGTACTCTCTCAGACCTTTGCTAGCTAATGTGTGATAAAAAGCCATTACATGTCAGTAATTTGATGGCAGGGCATTATACAGGAAACAAACGGGGCTGTAGCACCACAATAGGCTGGGGTCACACAGGATTCAGAGCCTAGCCACTCACATTCCTAAATCCAAGAAAAAACTCCATTTACATGACCAGTGCTTAGCTTATGCCCACAGTGTCTATGGGCAACACAAGCTTTCCAAGGAACATTTTATTTACACCACCTGATGCAATCAGGAAAAATAAACAAGGACTACCTGGTATCTAAGTTTTCTTGAACTTACACCAGTCAGTCTAAACAGAAGGTCTTACCTCTGTACAAATCTTGTCTTCCCTGTGTCCCCAGACAACAACAAGCTAAACCAAAACAACAACAGTCTGTAGAAGTAGTAAAGTTCTTCAACTTGAATATTGCTGATCTGTCAAAGCTATGGCACAGTTCTCCAACAAGGCAGAAGAAAGGACAGGTTGACACTATAACCCAGTGGTGAGGGCTTGCAGTGCTAGAGGCAGCTTGATGCTCCTGCTCCTTACAAACCTATCATGAAAGGGAGGCCAAATCTATCAGCCAAACTTTAACAGGGAAGTACAAATTCAAGACCCCTGCTCTTGATCTGGGAACCTACATCAGGTTTTGTGCATCTGTGCCCTGATCACAAAGACAAAAAAAGTCTTTTCCAACTTAAGTGATTCTATGATTCTGTATTGGGGGTAGCAGAGTGGTTTTTTCCACAGGGAAAGCTGGCCAGCTTTTGAGATGTCAGTTCCAGGAGGCTGGTTCACAGCACAACTGAGAATACCCAAGCTAGCATGGATACCTCCCTGCAATGTCAATCAGGCACTTCATTCCTATTAAAGGGAGGAATTCGTGCCTCTATTTTTCCTGGCCATTTCTGACTAACTGAACTCTTCCCATGCCTGAGTCCTTACATATAAGCACCTAAGCAGAAGGACTTTTAAGAAAAGCAGCAGCATTTTTACTGCAACAGTTCCACTCTGACTGTAATCCAGACCACATTCTGTTCCTGACTGAATTTCTGATTCATTGAAGATCACTGTTGTTTCCCTTGAAGTGAAAAGGCAGGGTACTAACTTGAGGCCAAATTCAGTTCCTTCTATAAAGTTAGTGTGAGTTACCATACTGATCCATAAAGGAGCCAAACTAAGACATTGTTCTTAAACAAAGGAAGAAAAGAAACTGTAACTACTCACTAATGTATCCAAAATAAACACTTCAGTAACAGAACTTTTTAAAAGGAGACCTCTGTAGATCAAATGTATCTACTGTTCATTCTTTTGATAAAAGGTAACCTCTTGTCACTCCAAAGCAAAGCTGGAGAATGATTTTTTTAGTACAGAAAATGAATTTGTTCAGCCTAGGAAATGTTTACAAATATTTTTAGAAAGAACTGGTTTGGAGTAAAAAAAAAAATTCTTCTAAAATGCAATGGATTCAATCTAAAATCACTGCAGATTTAGTACATAATATGAAACAAGACATTTCAACATGCTTTTTATGTGGCTACAAACTGTACATAGTGAAATTTCATAGCCCCAAAGAATAATGCTCTTCAGAACTCTGTTTATGCCTCTGAACATCATTCAGATTCTGTGTATAAAACTACATAATTTAGAAACTTAATCTTGTTTTTTTAAACATGGCAGTATATTTGAAATATGGTATTAATTTATGTTTGCATCTCCAAAGAAAAATGTAGAAAGATAACTTAAACTAGAGAATTCATAAAAAAACTATATCAATTTAAAATTTTACTGCATAAAAATATGTACTTTTCAAATTATTTTAATAAATTAAATATCCCTAGCATTTTTAATATATATCCCTGACAGTCTATAAAAGAGGGTTCTTGTTATAGAAAATAAATGGAACTCCGAAAGCACCCCCTTCATAAAACTTATTTAACAATAATTATATTTTTTTTTTCTTCAAGGAATGTAACAATATGTACAACTCTATATTACTATACTATCAAAATAGTACAGGTTAAGCGTAGCAGGGTTCTGTAACCATAAGATGGTAAAGTCACATTACAGTGGAGGACAACTTGGGCCTCTGACAAACGTTATCAGTGTGGAGCATCAGTTTCTGGATGGATCAGATAAGAAGGGGTAAATACAATCTTCTCATCTACAGTAGATTTCACAAGAGGTAGAGTTCAAGTGAAAAAGAATGACATTTGGAATAAGGTGCATGCTCAGTATTTTCAATTTGTGACTTGCTAAGGATGTCAGATTTTATAGGAAGAGTTTTCAAGGATTCTTTCTTTTTCCTCTAAAGCAGATTTCCATGATCAGTTTGTAAGCTTTTTAATATGAATCTGAAATAGAGAATCAGAAAAAATAAGTCACAGTTTAGTGCATTACATTTCTCAGTAATATGAGGTAACTATTTTTAGTGTTAGCCAGAAGTCTGAGCTCCAAAACAGAATGAAGAAATCTCCCATTCACTGGTTATGTTTTTCACTGTTCTACCACCACTTACCTCATTCAGAATTGCCCAAACAGCTGAATTTTGTATCACTGAAAGCCGGAATGATGAGATAGGATTTAGGCTGGGGTCAACTGTTCCTTCAGCTACACCGTTTTCAAACTTCCCTGCAAAAGAAACAAAGTCCTGTTCAACAAACTGAAGTACAAAATCCAGAAAATGTATCTACAGTATCACAATTCACAGTACCATTGTGACAGAATCACAGTGAAACCAGTATCATTCCCAAAACAAAAGGCAGTGAGTGATTTTGACATCAGATCCAGTTTTGCAGCAGCAAACACTATGGGGCACATCATCAGCCCACACTGATCTGAACAGGATCACACCCAAGAATAAAAACTTTAAAACTCTCTAAGGCATTAACACTTCAAACTCTGTGAAGATTTTGGCACAGGTATTAATTTAATGTCATGAAACTAAACATGATGCCTTTGGCTTATGTGTTTTCAAGGAGGATTAAGGACAAGGGATATCATTCATGCATAACATATTCCTATTGAAAGCATCTTCAGTTATATTAGGATGAGTAAGAAGTCAATTTAAAAGCCCAGTTAGACTACAGTTAAACCATATAGACAACAACTGTAATTTATTATGACAAAAAAAAAATGCTTCCATTATAACAGGATTGCCCAAACTGTGTCCAGCAGCTAATTAAATTCCATGAGTAAAATTTCTCTTCCTTGACAGCATGTATTCAGGCTCCTTCCCCAAGAGCCACTTGGCTGTTGAAAGGCCAATCTCATCCTGTGACAAGACAGCTGATTGTCTCTAGGGTGGGTTCAAGTCCAGGCCAAGCACACAACTCACACCAAAGCATTTGTGCAGTCACAGGACAGAGGAGGTGACCTTGCACAACCTGGAAATGCCTCTATTACAATCTAGGTGATCAATCCTGGCAGAAAAGTTGGATGAAGCTGTACTACAACTAAGAGTCACAAGAGATCTTTGTTTAGTACATCAGTCTCTGCAAAGAAACAGTGGACACAATATTAAGCCTAAAGGGTCATGTACCTAAAAATGAATGATCAAGACTCAGGTTTAGATTTGTTTGGTTTTAATAAAGATGACTTTAAGAGTTGCAACAGTAAGAATACATATTTTTTTCTACTGTTACATACCTATCCTGAAGTAACCATCCTCTAAGCGTTTGTCTTTGGTTTCTTTGCTTAATACCAGTTCTTCACTCTAGAACAGCAAAGCATAAATGAGATCATTTATTTTGATACATGACTTTGCCAGAGAAAGACAAATGTGTGTGCACTCTTCTTATATATTAAGCATCCATTTTTTTCCCCAAATAATTAACAAGCCTGGAATATAGTTATTTATAGCCTCAGACAAGCCAACACACAAAAAAAAATTAATTAAAAAAAAAAAAAAAAGAGTAGCAGTGTTCCAGAACTGAACAATACTTGGCTTCAAAGGAGAAAAAACAAGTAGTCTAAGTGCCCCATGAAACTCGCATGGCAACTTCCACGTGAACAGAATACTTAGCAGATACTGACATACACTGTAGGAGACAAGCAAAGGCAGGATCCTGCCTTCTTTTTCTATGGCTTAACAAGAGCTTCCCCTCTTGGGGAAATGAAAACTTACAGCTTACTTTTTGATCTAAGACTTTGGGTGAGATGGAAAGCCATAAGACCAGTAAGGGAAGCACTGCAATTATCACTGCCTCACTAAAATGGATGGGGACCAGTAAGTTTTTTTTTACTAAGCACAAAAAAAAAAAATAAAATTGTAGACCAGAGCTTGAAAAACAGCTTGAAAATTACAACCATGATCCAGTACTGAAAGAGTCAGTCTAAGAATTTCCCAGGAATTAACTAAAAGTGCTTGGCAAAACAGAGATTAAATTGATAGCTTTTTTAAAAAATTCCTGTTTTGAAGTGAGGTTGGTGAAAAAGTGGTGGGGATTTTTTTGATTTTATTTATTTGGGGGGCAGGTGCTTTGGTTTTCTTTTGTTGTTGTTGTTTGGGGCAGTTTTTTGTTATAGGTTGTCCTGAGGGTGTTTTTACTATGCTGCTTCAATCCCCAACAAATCCAGTGTGGGGACACTATGGTTTCTAAGGGTTGTTCTGTTTTTCTGAATTCTACTTAAGGAAGATCAGGGTTAAAATACCTGAATGGGCTTCTAGCTCTACTGAAGAGTCCAGGGTGGAGAAACTGGGCCCTCAGGAGCTGCTGTCCTCCCACTGACAATATTTTCTGCTTAGGAACAGGACAGATGCAGAATTTCCTGTTTACCTTTTCCACCAATTGCATCAATAGCAGGAGAACCTCTGCAGCATTACTTCCTTAAGGGATGCTCCAGTTCGAGGGACACTTCACAGCCAAGTAAAGCCAAAAAAGAGATGCCTGATGAACATTTTTGCTCATTATCTTGTGCATTCTTGTCTTGGGCTTAGATGAAGGCTGCTGCTGGTTTTGTGGTTGACTGTATTTCCACAGGTCTTGAAAAACAAACCCCTCAGATCTTATGATATAATATCCCACATGTCATGTTGTATAATTAGAATCAAACAAACAATTTTCTTTTTAAGGATGGAAATAGTGAGAATTTCCTATTTTTGCCTGCTCTAAGGAAGGCACACTGGGGCTGTGAACTCCTCCATGATGTCTTGGTTTAAAAAAATAAATAAAAACAAAGTTTAAAAAAATAAAAGATTCAACATATGGCAATTTTACCATAGATTTCAAGAGTCCTACACCAGGTATATGGGGGAAGATAGAAATACTTTGCCATTTTAATACTAAATAAAAATAAACCTGTCTGAAGTAATATTTAATCCTTTTAGACTTCTGTGATATAAATAGTTAGCTGTAATATCTAGTTGAAGAAACAGAAGCCATACCATCTGACTTCAAACAAGAATACACTTCAGATAGTGTAGTATTCTCCTGTAGTAAAACTGGCTGATTTATGAGGGAAAAAGATACACATTCTGTTTAAGAATCTGCATATTTCAGTATCTAGTGGGTTTGGATGTGTGTCAATTCCTGAACTAAGACTTTTTTACCAAGTCAAAAAGCAGATTGATTTACATTTCCCATTTCCCAAAATACACAGGAGAGGGAAGACCGTTTATTTTTTTTGTCTTAAATAGTAGCAATGAACTGGAAGAAAATGACCTTGTTCACCTCCAAATTACCAACAACACTTGTAGCAGACTGCACCCTGAATGAACATCTGAATAGTTACAATAGTCTTCTGTGAATATATCCAAGTAAAAGAAGGAAGAGTATGAGAACATCAGAACATTAAGTTCAATACAATTAAAAGACACATTTATGTCTCCTCACCCTGTTAAAAAAGTCAATAAAGAGACTTTGCTTTTATCCTACAATGGAGAAGACACAAATCAAAAAATTCATACCTGAAAAGGCAAAACTTCTACAGTCGTGTTTAGAAGTATATCTCCTGGATGCTCTGGATTGCCACTGTGAAATAGGTACCTATAAATGAAAAGGAAAAAAAAAGACAGTCTAAATACATCATCCAGAATCAGCTCTGTTATTGACTTACATGTTAACTGTCACATACAGATCTTACAAGGATAAATATAATTTTTATACTGTGCCAACATCAGCTGGGGATAAGATGGTTTCACATGTTACTGGAATTGCTGAAGAGTAGTTGGGCAGTATTTGACAGAGGAAGGGAGTTTGCCTCACCTGCTCTTGCCAGATTGCATTACACAAAGCTGTGGTCATTACTGCCTGGCACACACTGGTATCTCCTCCAGAAGCAGGAGCCCTGCCCTCCTTCAGCCTCTCCCAGCACACATCACCCTCTCCCTGTGCCCACAGGATGAACTCTGCAGAGCCACTCTGAGGCAGTTCTGGGAACTTAGCCACGTCAATATTTTGCCAGGTGAGTGTTCCCTAAGTCTATCTCTCCACCATGGTTCATTGCAAAATCTCGCTGATGATTGTGCCAGGAATTCCCAGCCCACAACCACACCCTTCATGTTACCTGAATTGAAACTTCTATTCCAAAGACAAATTTATTTAAGAAAAAAAAATCCTCAAAAAAACCCAAACAAAAAAAAAACCCAAACCAACAAACAACACAAAACAAACAAAAAAAAAACCCCAAAAAACAACTAACCAACTAAAAAATCAAAACAAAACCACAAAAAAATAAGTCCTCCCCCCAAACCACAAAAGCCTGTTTTTGACACGTACACACACATAAAAAGGACTTTTTAAAACCTATACAAACACTCTCACTCAGTTGTGCAATTATGTTTTTTAAATTGGACAGAGTAAATATGTTTGAAACATTATCTGAACCATCATTATCAAGTGTTTAAATTCTAGCTGCCTACTCTGAACAGTTTTTGCAGTACTGCATGTGTAGAAAATGTTACAAGAGAGACAGTTTAACTCCTCTTTCTTTATATGTAACAGGAACTTCATGTTATTCTGAATATGTATTATGTAAACCAGTAATAATATTTTTTTACCACTAGGTGGAATCAATGCTTGAAAATTGTTCACTACTTGCCATTTTTTCTAGTGGACCAGAGTTAATGCAGATTACTGCCATAAACTAATTAGATTCTACACCTACTCAGATGCCACTTCTTAGAAGACTATTTTACTTTTATTATGTTTAAATGAATATGTAAAAATCTATCAACACATTTCAAACCTTTCTTCTGTTGGAACTTAGATGGTGCTTGCTGTTAATTTCTCTTCGACATTAAATATGTCACCAGCCAGAGACAAAATTAATTCAGAAATTATCACTTGATTAAAATTACAAACATTAGCTAAATTTGCAGTTTATTAAGATGCAGTGAGAGGTGTAAATTCTAATTTGTCTTTATCCAATATATCTGAAGCCAGGTTGAGTAGCTGCCATTAATCCATACTCCACAGTTACAAGACAAGTAGAAGAAAACAGCGCTCTGACCCTGACTCAGAAACATCTGTGACCCCAAAATGACAGAAGTATTTTAAGAAAAATGCACACACATGTAGAACATTTCTTTTCTCAAAGCTCAGAAAAGGAGCAACACCTCACATTGTGATACAAGAAAGCCACACTGATTTCTATTGCATTTGTTTCAGCAGAACTGCACAATTGTACTGTAAAACAGAACTGACCGAATAAGCCTCAGCACTGTAGGTGTTTCAAACAAAAAAAACTTCCACACAGTACTTTAATGTAAAGGTGAGTCAATTAGAAAGTATAAAAACCTAAAACATGCACAGTTCTTCCAAAGTAAACTTGTAACTTTTTCTAGACACTAATGACATCCAAAAAACCCCAATGAATTATTCTTTCCTAGGAAGATGCCTTCAGTGTACATCTCAGTAGAAGGCAAAACAAAACTCTCAGGAAAGCTGACCAGAAAACTAAAAGTACATTCTGCTGCCTTTTGACCTAATAGATATAATTAGCCATTCCTTAGTCTACCAGATACCCTAAGCAGTACTGGGCATTTTTTCTCTCGAAAACACTGAAAATTCTAATTTAAAATGGAACTAATCAAACACTCGCCATCCAAGGTATTCCCATCAAATGCTCCACCCAAACCACAGACATGCTGCTTTTCCTTAGCACTTAGCTCTGAGAGGACACCTAAAAATCCACAAAGAAACTCCCTGTGGTCTGTGATCACTGTGCTCTCAATGAACAGCAATTGGCTCCGGAGGTTTGGATGGGTTTTTTTGGAAAGTTGGGTGGGGGGAAGCAGTAGCAGTGAGGGCTTTGTTTGTTTGTGAGGAGGTATCATTTATTTATTTGGGTTTGTTTGCTTGTTTTTAAAAACAATCCTGCAAGCACACAACCACAGCCAACCATTTCTCCCACTGTGCCATCAGCTTTGAGACTGAGCTAAGCTTCCTCCCCTCAGCAGTTGTCACTCCATCAAGCACTCACGACTTGGCACAGTGCCACAACAATTTACAGCACTAATTAATCAAACCCGATTTCCATGTAATCAAACCTGCTATTTTAGTATATTTTCTATAACTATCTGTTCATCCATATGCACACACAAATGTAACACATGCATATGTCACATTTTAAATTATGTTTAGAAAGGAAGGGATATTTTTATATGAGTCTTGCTTCAACACTTGACAGATAACACCTACTTAGACATTAAAAGTTACATAGATTGAAAACAGAAGCCTAAATACACATACACAGTCAATCCATATCTATGATAAATATTTTGTTTAGAACTAAAATTTACCAATTAGAAAATTGCATTTGAAATAAAATTTAATTTATGAACAAACAGATATTCTACAGCTCCTAAAATAAGTGTCATTAGTTATTCTTCTGTAAAACTTGCTTTTCTGATGGGAGATTTTCCAGTGAAGATTCTTTGGAAATGGGTTGACAGAATAGAACTCATTTAGAAACAAAGGTCAGTTAAACCTCCCATCCAAAAGTCCTTGAAATGGCTTTTAAAGAATCTGTCTTTACCTCCCCAAACCTTTTATGTTTGCACTCTATATATGCCAAGACCATTTTTACAAACTTGCTGTCATGCTAGATATTTAACTGGACAAGAGAGTATTATAGGTTTTTCCCTCCCAGCTGGAGGGAAGACTCTTATGTCCCCTAACTAATGAGCTGATTTATTCATCTGATATTTCTTAAGTAAAACAGACATTTCTAAAAACCATGGAGACATTTGCAGGACATTTAGGGTCCTCATTAAATCACTAATGTAGAGCAATCCAGCTGATAGCCATAGGATTATGAGGTTGGGGTTGTTTCCTTTTATTTAATTCCTGCTCCAGTAGTAAGATGTGTGGCCCAGTCCTCTCTTCTTTTAAAAGAAACACTCGTTTATAATTGGACTGAATTATCTTAAATGTCTTTTCCATCATAAATGATTGTATGAGTCTAAGGTTTTCAGACTATGACAGGTATTTCTCAATACAAATACTGAAAGACTTGGAAATAGCTTTGCTTTCAACTGCTAAATTATTTTGACACCTGTCCTGGCATTTACACATGACACTCCATGTAAACAGTAAAAAGGTGCACTTTTTCCCCCTAATTACTTAACATTTTCCTCAGGGTAGAATCACTAAGAGTTCCTTGTCTACCTGCTGCTTAAACCTAACTCCTTCTGAACCATTCCTTCAAATAAAAATTCTGAAAGCAATGGATCTCTAAATATAGTAATCCCAACCAAACACAAATTCACCTAAAGTTAAAAAACCCCAAACCCTACTCTTACCTTATGGAATATTACTTCACTACTTTCTTAATTGCAAAATATAAACATGAACACAATTGAACATTTTTGATCAAAGTCATCAGAGAAAAGTAACTTACAACTGCTAAGTGTAATACCAATGTATCTGAATCTAGGAGAATCTTTTCTGCTGGCAGTGTCTTTTTAAAGAGTCACAGGTCAAAGATAATAACCAGCTCCTCTAGATATTCAAGCACAGAAACAAACCTCCTCTCTACCAGAAATAATTAAATGTATGAATTCACTTACATACATTCTGCTCAATGTGGTATGAGTGTAAGAGGATGCTAAATATTAATGTTTCATGTAGCATTAAAAATACACAAAATTTCAAGAGCACTGAAGGTTTAAAAACAAACAAACAAATAAACAGAAAAAACCAACACCAATCACCAAACGAAATGGAGCAAAGTCAAAGCTGCAAAGAAAACTTCTGTTTTCATAGTCAGTGACTTCAGTGTTTACCCAAGTTGAGGGGCTGACTTGTTGCCATGGAGCTAGATACTCAGAAAATCAAGACAAATAGAGAGGAAAACCCCCAGCCAATAACCAGCCAATATTCTTGCACATCCTAACACACAAATGGAGAAGAAGGCAGAAGTGTGATTATCATTAATACACTGACAAAAGACACCATTAGTTTGCCAATGGAGTTAACTGCTGAGGTACTTTAAAAGCCTTCACTCAGGCTTAGAACTCCAACAGTGAGTACTCAGAAAGAGTCTCACCTTTTGTAACAGGCCCCAGAAGATTAAAAATTCATATTACTAATCTGAACTGTAAACTTTAATATTCTTTTAATAGCTAATTCTTTTTCATCTGCTTTCAAAAAAA
>VZRX01012426.1:28939-90838 GCA_013398075.1 Notiomystis cincta
AAAAAAAAAAAAAAAAAAAATTCCCAACTATACACACCTCTACCCATCTCCTGTCTTGCTTATAAAGGGATGTATCTGTCTTCTTTCATATCCAAGCATATTTAGGCCTAAAAAAACTATTATTCTCTCTATTACCCAATTTGATTTCTTTATGTGTTAAAAAAATCTTTTATATTTTATTTAAATAAATATAATTGCCAATTATTTTTTAATATATAGAAAGTGTTCTAATTAAGTGTTCTAGTTAAAAAATAGAACTGAATACACAACAATTTTATTAGTACATTATGGCAGCTTTATAAAAGGAAATAGTATACAAAACTTCCTTAAACAACATAATTCACATCCATTGTCAATATATCTGGGTTTTGTTTTGAAGGAAACTAGTTATCTTACCTGATACTAAACACAAATATTCCACATACATAATATAAGAATGCAGGCCTTTGTGCTCTGCAAACATCAGAAATCAAATCCTTTTCTTCATATATCCTCCTTATGTCTCTTTTTAGCAATCTGATGTTATTTTAGCATATCCCATTTTCAGAAAAGGAAAATAGGTAGGAAGGCAGAGAGGAAATGTTTCCTTCCATGCTTGAACAAATTATCCATAGCAACATGCAGCCTAAGAGCTTTTAATTCAGCACAACATGATTTTCTATAAAAGCAATATTCAGTCAGCAATTTTTTGGTTCCCTACAGATGCCATCATCCACTGCAAGAGTCATTATTCACCAATTCTATCCAGCATTTTTGATCACTGGATGCAAATGTGGTAAAAGAAAACTAATCTACCTCCTTTGTGTCACTTTCTCAGAGTCCTAATTAGGAAGTGTTATTCTACTGTCACTGGAAACCAGTATTAACCATGCACTATTTCCTCATGCAAACTACAAACAGAAGATGAATAATTTCTTTTCCTTCTCTCTAGCTCAATTTATTCTCCTATTTTTCATGCCTCTTACTGAGTCATTTGAAAAAACTGCTTATACTTCCAAAAAAAGTGTAATTCCTCCAGTCTCTATATATGCATCTGCCAAATATTCACAACAGGTAAGCAATGTAATGGAGCTTTTCCATCTTGTTGTTATAATACTCAATTTTGGAAAAAACTCCCCACAAACAAAGAAGAAATCCCCTGACCTCCCCAAACAACACAAAACAAAAAATAACCCCATCCCATTAGCTTTTATTGCAAAGTGCCTGGTAAGATTTCACTTCCTCTGACAAAATGAGCCCATCTAAGTGTCTTCATATAAAATGGGCTGCATGGGTGAGAGCTGCAAGGGATCAATTCCCCATTTTCACAGAAGTGTAGACCCAGGGCACCAACAGGAGTGAACTTTTCCATATTTGTCAATGGACCACAAAGTAGCTTGACTGAAGAGGTGATGGGAGGATTTTGGGGAGTGGTCTGAGTCTGTTTTATCCAACACACATCTAAGAAATTAATTTTCTCACACCACCTCAAAACACAATTGGAATCTTTTAGTAAGATTACCCATACCATTTCCCAACCCTCTTCATTTGTGCAGGTATTTTGCTGTGTAAGAAAACCTCATTCTCTGGTCTACTCTTCTTCTGTTTCCCAGAGAAGAACTATGACCTCCACTTTCTAAAGCTGCACTGTCTCTCTGGAGTGTGCTCAAATCAAGTTTAATAAAAAAGTCTGACATTTAATCCATTTTAAACTTTTCATTTTGGAGGTGGTTTGGGTTTCTTTATACTTCATAGATAGGGTTTTTTTTTTTTTTGTAGTTTTTTTTGCTGGGGGTGACTGACTGTTCTTTTGCAAGGTCATTTCTGCTTAATTTTTAATTTAATGAGATGTAGAAAGGCTTTGTGTGCATGTATATATGTGGGTGTATGCACATAAACATTTTTTACCCCCCTGGCTTGGCTGGGGAAACACAGATAACTCACTTCAGTTTTCTTACACACAGGCATTTGCCACTATTTGAGATTGCACTTGGGTATGTGACCTCATCACAGGCTGGAAAGATGCAATTCTGACATCTCAGAGACTCCAGTCCTTCTGGAAATCATGTGAAGCATTTTAGAGTATCTCAAGTGGCATTAGACATCTAACATTTTGGCAACAGCATTAAGCCTCCAAGATTTCTGACTAAGAACTATAAATCCAGGACCACTGCCAAAGAGACAAATCTTGGATATTAGTACCATTAAGGAAGAAGCAGCATGTCCTTGGCTTAAGCAGCTCTTTTCTTCTGTCTCTGATCCATACTTGGAGGGTTTTTTCCCTTTTCATATGATGTCCTTGCCTCATTGTTATGGGCAGAATTCCATGCCCAGAGCAAGCAGCATTAGTGCCTGGGAGCCTGCCTGCCAAATCCCTGCTGTCAGTGCATCCATTTGAGGATGTTCTACTCATTAGTACAGAAGCTTATGCAAACAGAGAAACCAAAGTCCTCAAATTCTCCTTTATGTACACTAAAAGTATTATCCCACCTGAAATGTACTGAAAAACACCAAAACATTTAAAATAATACAGTCAGAGATATTCAAATATTTCCCATCAGCTGGCATGACCATTACAAGCTTAATAAAATGCTGTTGCACTTTAATAGCATATATCTTTAGAATCAGAATTAAAGATTACTTCTAAATTATACACTCTATGTGTATACACTTACATGGTTCTTGAGCTAAAATTGCCCATAAAAGGTTGAATGTATTGGGCTGAAGGGGAGGTTCTACACTGAACAGTGGTTATGAACAAAGAACAGCTTATACATCAGTCAAGTCACTGCTGTATTCATCTAAAACCAAAACAATTTTGCAGTTCCCTAGGTTTTGAGTGGTTGTTACTGCAAAAAGCAAATGATGAGGAAGTTCCATTTCCAGTTTTGGAAAGCTGTTAGAAAGTCTTTTCTCCATTGTAATGCATTTCATCTTGTATCTTTCTAGCCACGGGAGGACTTGCATCCCATAGGATGGATAATTAATTACATTTTGGATACATACAGGAGTGACTGCTATGATTATTTTAAGTACAAAAAAGTTACAAAAAAATTAAGTTCATTTTATTTTTCATTGCTGGAGAACCTGTTTTAAAAGCTGCCTTTATTTTCCTTTACAAAATATCAGGCACCCATCTGTCATTTTTTATGCAGGTATTTTTCAGCATCATCCCAATAATTTCAAAGCAGATAAAATAATGTATATGCTCAGTTATCAGGAGCCCAATGACATACTATTCACACTCCATACATTGATTTTCTAGCTTAAATAGTCAAAAATATTTTTTCTTGTATGACTATTAATTTTGTGTTGTGAGAAAATGCCACAGGAAATATAAGTGAGGTTAACATCATGCATTCCAACACCAACAATACAGAAAATTAGATGAACATTTTCAAATAGTGCACATCCAGCATCTAAGGCAGTATCAGAGCACAAGCTAGTAAATGTAATCTACAAGGTGGTTTGTCAATGTATTAAGATTTCACTTTAAAACTGAAATTCCAGCAGCAAGTTGTACCTTATAAAATCACATTATTAAGAGTCAGTGTCACATTAGGGAGCTGGGGGTGTTTATTCTGGAGAAAAAGAGGCTCAAACTTTCTCCAAATGCCTGAAAGGAGGTTGGAGCCAGGTGAGGCTCAGTCTCTTCTACCATGTCTCAGTGGAAAGGACAAGAGGAAATGGCCTTAACCAGGGGGGGTTCAGATTAGATACTAGAAATATTTTTTTCACTGGAAGGCATTGGAATAATGCCCAGGGAGGTGATGGAGTCACCATCTCTGGAAGTCTCCAAGAGGCAACTCTTATGTGGCACTTAGGGATAGGGCTGCTGGGTTGATGGTGGGACTTGATGACCTTGAAGGTCTCTTCTAAACTTGATGATTCTGTGAAGCAGTTACATAAAAGAGAGCCTCATATTTTAAAAATATAAAGCAAATTTATATATGTGTATTAGTGAGGTTGGGGTGAGTTTTGGGTTTTGGTGTTTCTTTTTTCCCACAGTATAAAATACATACTTGTCTCTTCCTGCAGCTTTTTTCTTTTAAAATAAAGGTCAGCATTTGAAATCCATTTATACTGAAGCAAACCTGAAACTCTTTCTGAAAATATCCATTCTAAATTCCTATTGGAGAACAGCCATAAATTATGCACTTCCAATGGCTTTCTCAAAGTAATTAGTGCATATGTTCTTTGAAAACAACATCTGATTTGTGTCAATCACACCTAAAGGGAGGACTCTGAAACTCAGTCAAAAAAGAAATGGTTGTGATAATGATGGACACCAGCATCACTTAAGTGCTGCAATGGAATATCTGTCTCAGATGTGTTTTGACTGGTTCATAAAGAAACTCTTAAATGTAACTGTCAGTTTTAATAATTAAATCTTGTGCTTGGAAGAGCAGTGTACATACCAAAATGGCAAAGTGGATTTCAATAATTATGTAACCTGAGGGAACAGAAATTCAATGTTTCTTATCTTTACAATGTAGGCTGTTTGAGCATTTAGAGAACAGTCCATCCCTTTATTTTAAAACAACCCAATCAACCCAAACCAAACATATCTTCAATGCTGTTATGCAATTTATTTTTAAGAGGAACATCCTTCAATCTATTTTCCTTTTCAAGGATTTTTCTACTGAAAGAAATATATGTATTTCCTTATTGCAAAGGATGAGACCCTAGATTACTATTAAGGAACTTTAGTGTTTTGGCTGGAGAACTTTTGCTTGGAAGGAATCTAGAAAGCTTCAGTACAAGAGCTGTCACTAAAGTAAGCATTAGAATGTTTTGATTTACACTGTTCTCCAGGTGTGGTTTAGAACAAGCACCATCTATTTGACTGTTCAATATTCAGCAGCAATCTGCCAGCCAGGTCTTGCATAAAATAGGCACAAATGTTACTTTCTGCTCAGTGAAGTGAGCTCAGTTCTCACTTTAAGTTAAGAGATCCTTGACAGTGTTATCCCTGACAATATTCTCAGATCTCAAAAATTAAATATTTAAAGACTTAATGAAAGTTAATTACTGAACTGCAGAAAACTCAGATTCAGTTCTGCAAAACATTTGGCGTGGAAAAACAAACTACAGGAACAAGTCAGTGCTCTGTCACAGTGCAATAGATGTGCCATTTATTCAGTCAGAGCTATGGTCAGTATTTCCATTAAAAAACTTCATCATGAATTTATTATGGGAGTTACTAAGCAGTTACCTCAAACTGACTTGGCAGACAAAATTTCCTTTAAACTCAAAGGGCTCTTCTAATACTTAAAAGAGAAAAAATGAAAAAAGAAAAAGCCTGTTGCCTGTTTCAGACACAGGACTGCCATCAAAAGCATGTTTTCTACTCTTAATTCCCACCATCAGATGCATTTCCCCACCAGGTGATTCTTCCTAATGCTTGGGCAATTTTCCCTTTTCTGTGTTTCAATCTGCCAGTCACAGTTTTATTTTTGACTGCCTCAGTAAGCATCCTTGAAACATCAGTGGAAAACTCCACTGCACTTGCTAAATTGTGCAGCTGCTGCTCAAGTCACACAGACAAACAAGTCCCCAACAATTTGAAATTGCAACACCTATAAATCTAATTAGTCACTGACTCCAAAAAGGTAAAATACCATATTTTTGAGGACACTGTGGCAATAGAAGTCATAATAAACTTTGAAATGGCTTACAATGACAGCTAAATAGGTAGCATCATTTTAACATGTGGAGACACTTTGAGGAAGCAACAGAATGCAAGATGTTTCCTTTCTTCTAAAGCTAAAATGCATTTCTTCAATAAATAAAAATAACAAACCAAATCAAACAAGGAAAAACTGAAAAACAACCCCCAAACCAAACAACCAACCAAAAAACCAAACCAACAAAAAAACCCAAAGAAACCAAACAAATAATCCCACAAAACCAAAAATACTCCACAAAAAACACACAACCACAAAAATCCCCAGAACAATGACAAAGAAAGGAAGCAAAAAACACTCAAAAAACAACTCCTCCCCAAAAAAAAATCACAAACAAAAGAAACCCCAAACCAAACAAAACAAGACCCTTATAAAACTCACATCTTCCCCAAAAGAAATCAAAACATATAATCCTCTACAGCTATGACT
The DNA here is from genome assembly GCA_013398075.1 of Notiomystis cincta. Classification (NCBI taxonomy): domain Eukaryota; kingdom Metazoa; phylum Chordata; class Aves; order Passeriformes; family Notiomystidae; genus Notiomystis; species Notiomystis cincta. Next base: position 35,035 of record VZRX01012426.1, read on the forward strand.
ATTCTTAACACAGCAGGTGGACATAACTACCTTAGGCCTGGCTAAAATTTTCCAAGGCACAACAATGAACATTATTTTCCCACCTTTTACACAGATAATTAGTACCTTCTCATTCCCCTAGTTCCCTTCAGCATTAAGGCAACAGGTATAAAAAAAGTGTATTTTTTCAAGTGTTGACACAGAAGAAATATTTTACTTTAATCTAAGGAGGTATGGCAGTTGTGTTCCTCAAGACATGCACCTTGGAAAGCTAACCAGGAAAGTCTTTCAAAGCATAGCAACCAACTGAGAGTAATCTGACATCTCAAACAACAACCTTGAGTTCCATAGGTCAGTCTAGTTTGGAACAACACAGTCAGAAGAGAGCTACTGATCCTCACTGTTGTGCTAAGCCAATGTGAAGACTTAGCCTTTGATTATGAACCAATGTACACAAGTTGACTAATTGGATTCAGTTCAGGACAGCAAAAAGGTCTCCTTCAGAAGAAAAACTTCCAGTCAAATTGATTCAAAGAACCTTTGTTCTACCAGGCTAAAGGTATTGGCCTAAAAAAAACCCACAAGGTGTGTGAAGTAAGGAGAAAAGGAATCCACTAACATAGCAATACTTAGACATTAAATAAACCATGTATTTTATAAATCTTGAATTACTATATTGGTGAGACAGTCGCCAGCAAAGCAGTAAATGAGTCTCAATAAAACTAAAGGATGACTAATCTCTACAGTGCTAACTCTATTATCCTTAATTAATCTGACCAGTAGTTTAAAAAGAAGTCACCTTTAGTCCTCCAACAAATCTCAGGTATTTGTGTTTTGAAAGCACACATCCCCTTTCTTTTTTGTTGCATTTTAATATTTTTTAAATAGGTCAACTCGGAATCTTAGCACAGTAACTTTTTTCAAGCCCTAAAGCTACATCTTAAAAATACTACCCTTCAGAGTTCCCAGCTTTCAGGTCTGGGGACATCCTTATATGCTCCAGCAGGATTTCTGATCTGGACAACCAAGGGACCAGGGCTCCAGGGCACAGCAGAGTGTATCACATACCATGCTGCACGATTACTCTGTAATTAGAAGCAGATTAACCAAATACAAATAGGACCAAATTGGCTTCTTTTAAATCCTCTGTCTCAGAGAAGCACTGGTTTTGCATTGCATTTTTCAAAAAGGCTCCCAGTGAAGTGAAAAAAAAATTTAAAAGCAAGATAAAATTTACCATATTAAAAGAATTAGAGGGAAGACAGTAATGACCACAGTTTCAGCTGAACTCCAAACGTCCTACACCATTTCACTTTAGGTTATAATGACAGCCCCAAATTCTACCTTAAAGCATTCTTGACACAAGCAACTTCATATATGAGACCAACAGCAAGTAATTACTAACCTTTCTACATTGACTGGTTTGTCAAATTTAAAGAGAATATAATCTCCAGCAACTGGTGTGACAGCCCAGAAAAAATCTTCCCCTACGTAGGTTTTTTCTAGCGTGTGCCCCTGGTAGACTTTTAAAGATGTCGAAACCTCTGCAGGTGGATTCACGTGGATTTTATGCAGTAATGGTTTCAGGAAGTCTTTATCCTAATTGAAAGACAGACAAACATCATGTTGGTCAGACAACCTTGTTTATTATGTTCCTTTCCCAAGTGGTTACACTTAAAACAAACATTGGCATAAAATGGAAAATGAATGCATTACTCATTTTGGGTGCATCAGATCTTGTACTGCTTAGTAAAGTGGACATACCATTAAAATAAAAAAATTAGAAAAAATATCACCTAACAAAAATCCACATAAATAAGCTGGACTAGCACTTCTACTTTATAGTAACCAGTCTGTATCAGATTTCTTTCCAGCTGGAACAATACACATCATGCTCGAAAATGTAAGACAAGAAGAAAAGGTCTTTTTCTTCATCACCACAATGTTTTTAATTTAATCAGCCTGCTCTGTAAAGGTAGGGAAATGTTGTCTACTAACTGTGAGTTTCTGGATCTTCCCTGCTAGAGAAGAGTGAAGGCCAACATGCTGGAAGAGGGAAGGCCTGAAGCGTATCCGTAGGTTAGATTTCTGTCGATCACAATGCTTCTGAAATGGTGGAATAAAAAACAAAACCAAAACAACATATTAGTAATAACCAACACAAGGTGAGAACCTAGGCCTATTTATCCAGTTTTTCTTGTTTTCATTCCAGAAACCTACCAAGACTGCTGTGCAAATGTAATACTATTCAAGGTTCTCACACAGAACCTGTTCATTCAGCAAGGGTGTTACGTGAGAATTGAAGGACCAAAATATGAAGTTTATTCCCCATTTGGAACTTTCTCCAAGACTGCTATCCAAGCAGTGACATTCTGCAGAGCCTCACCAGCAGTTACATGTATAAGTTTATTTTAGGACTGTTACACATAGAATCTAACTAAACTTTTGCTTTTCATCCTTACTGTACCCATCTCCAGAATCTGAAGCAATAACAGTTATGATGCCCCTGAGAACTGTCTCTCTAAAGTGTTTTTGAGATAAAGATTTTAGCAGGAAGAAAGACTCTTCCAGAACATGCACTAACTATAATGTACTATGCTGGCTTTCAGCTCACAAAAATCAACTTGTTCATTGTCATGAAAATATTTTAGAAGCTTTATAATAAAAACAAACTTACAGCATCTTTCTCAGGGTTACACACTTTCACCCAGAGAATATGGTCCAGGAGCCAATCAATAGGTTTCTCCTTATAAAACATAAATATGAACTCTACAATAAGAGTGATATCTGGAGACTGGAACATTTTACCTGTGGGTAACATTAAGAATAACTGGAGTTACTTTAGATTAGAGATAACATTGTCTTTTGAAATCAATGAGACAGCAAATGATAACATTTATGCAAAGATAAGAAACGTTAGCAATGAACAACTTGACATTTCAATGTTATTAAAAGTTCCATACCTTTCAACTAAATATAACAACTATTCAAACAAGAACTTGTTGTCATGTATTTTAGTGCTACCAAAACATTCAGGGTATATTCAGTGTACCACAACACAGTCTCCTTAAGAATAGAGATTGTCAGTTTGAAAAATGAAGAGAAAGAAGAGTTATGGAGTGGCACCTGTTCCCCATGTCACGTGTAAGCTCAAGCACCTGAGACGAGGAGCTGTTGCAAGTGTTATCTCTGCCCAGTCACACAACTTCAGCTTCTGCAGGTACAAAAGGCAGAGATGGAACATCTGCCACCAACTTCAGTTCCTTCTGGGCAGGAAATCAAAGGGCAAGAAGGTAGCTACCAGAACATACCCAGAGACAACACAACTCAAAAAGAGACATCTCACAGTGACCACAGTCTCTTTCTGCAGTGCACAGGCCATCAGCAGGACTTTGGGGTGGCACTGAGCAAAAGGATTCTTGGGAATCCTGCACACTGTGAGGCTTAAAGGAGGCCTTTGCAAAAGAAGGAAACTTACTGTTGATGAAGAAAGTCTGTTTAATATCCACATGAGCAATCACCCACATGGCTGTGGAACACACTTCTCTGCCAGTAGAGGTGCCTGAAGAGAAAGGTGGCCAATACACCAGGCTATTGAGTCAATCTGAATGCAGCACTTGAAACAGGTGACTTGTATGAAGACACTGCTACCAGGAGCAACACAGCTGGGAGTGGGGCACCCCAAGGCTGAAGATAGACTGACAAGTGCTTGTATCAGGGACTGCACTGAAGCACTGGAACATGCTGCTGAGGGGAATGCTGAAGGCACCCTCCCTGGAGGTATTTAAAAGATGTGCAGATGTGGCACTTGGTGACATGGTTTAGTGGTAGATTTAGCAGTGCAGTCAGTGCTTTGACTCGATCTTTGAGGTCTTTTCCAACCAAAATGATTCTATGACCACATGGCAGCTAAAATCCCAAAGGCAGTTCCAGATTTCAAGGCAGACTCAGAAAACATCATCAGGTTTGCAGATATCTTTGCTAGGTTACAACAGAGAAGGCCAGGAAGAAAGACATTATGTAACAATGAATCTCTCAGAAAGACACCAGCTGAAGTGATTCAGTTCTGCAGATGCTGCTGAGATGTGGGCAGTGCTGGACTAAACAGGGATGGGCTCGTGGGGCATCTCTGCATCAATGGATCAGAAGCTCTTCTCCAACACAAGTCTGCTATCTCTCCACATTCTGAAGTCCTGTACAACCCACTAACACACAGCACTCAGGCACAGGAAATGCTTTGGGTTTTTTTTTCCCATTTGTGAAGAGGCCTTCATAGGCTTTCTAAATAACAAGTTCCTCAAGTGGTAGAGGTTCTAGTATTTTCTCCTACTCTTAGGAAAACCAGCTGGAGTAGGTGTTAAGAGGAGATCACTTAAAGAGCCTTGCCCTTTTCAGAAAGCAGGTCTGATGCAATCTCTTTTCTTTATGACTTGTGTGAAATCAGGTAAGAACACAGCCAATGAAAGAATACTCAGTGGGAACTCTGAGATGAGTTTGTGGAGGTGTCTGACTGAGACTATATCACGATGCCATGCAACAAATATGGAAGAAGCATCTGACTATCAATTATTTCACCTGTTGGAATGATGCTATACTCATCACAGTAGACAATTTACACACTGGGGTGGAAAAGTAAATGTGCTAAAACATTAACTGACTTGACATTGCTGTATCAAAATTGTCCCTTACAGAAACTTTTCATCCAGCCCTTTACAAAGCAAAAACATCATCACTTTTAAGTGGCTGTTGCAATGAGGTCCTCAAATAGGTACCTCCACATGAAAATAATCTGTAACTAAAATTTGAAACTCCCACTACACAAGGGACAGCTCCTAAACTAGGGACAACTGCAAAGCTTATTCTTAAAAGATGTAAGATATTATTTTATTAGCACATTGTTAGTATTTCCACACTATATTGTCACATTGTTTAACATTATTTGTGGAAGTAAATATTTAAAAATGGGTAGGAAACAATCATATGATTAGTTAAATGTTGTGTAAAATAGCCATGCAGAAGAACAGCTTTCAGCTTGTCACACTTCCAACTAAACAGACCCCAATTTTTCTGGTGATTCATCTCTGCCTACTGCTTTCAATGGCATAGGGCAGGAGAAGAGAAAAACATGGTAAGCTCCAATAAAACACCAGTTAAAAAATGGGACTAATCAAATGTTTCTGGGATTTTAATGGGACTGAAACCATCATTTCTAGGTGACACCTGCTGAGGCAGTCTGTCAGTCACATTTCCATAAGAAGTGCACCTTCCCATGTTGTGTCAGAGAGAGGCATGATATGATGAGAGTCAGAAGGAAGAAATATCCCCACAATATTGCTCTAATCTCAATGCAAGCAGACTGAAGAGACACTTTATCCTCTTCCAGGATGTATACACAGCCATGATGCTCTAGAATCCTTTTCTTCTTCTATCCAAGGACAAAACAGAAGGATCACACTGACATTTTCTCCTTTGACTGGCTCATCTTCTGAAGAACACAAGTATTGTCCTCACTCTCAGACCATGTCACTTAGAACTTGGCATGAAGGTACAGGATCCTACAATTAAGTAAACTGAGAACAAGACTGAAGGTAAGAGTAAGGATTTACTCTTATCCCTAATTTAAGTTACCCTAATTTTATCTAAAGTGAAATAGGATACCAAGGAATTATTCACTTCCATATGGCAAACTTGTCTGGGCTCAGAGGCAGTTTCCTCTAGGCTGGCACTCCACTGTCCACCATGCAATCAACCACCCCAGACCTGGGGAGTAATCTTAATTGCCATGGTCGTGTCACAGGGCACACCAGGGAAAAACAAACAAGCAAACCAACCAATCAACCAAGCAAGCCACCCTGATACATCCAACTGCAGCTAGTTAGAATAACTGAGGTAAGCTGGCTGTACCTGCACTGGCACCTCTAGACCCAAGTGGCCTCTCTCCATTACACTGCCCAGCACCCTGGAAGTGCTCCACAGTGGAGATAAAGTCTTCTCACATTAATTCTTAATGAATACTGGAGCAAAGATGGACAGGAAACACCCTGATGCCAAGACAAGCCCTTGTCTTCTTTCAGTAGCTGAAGACAGACATCCACACACCACTTTCTGAAATGCTGTCACCACCTTACACACACAGCTTGGCTCAGTTTGGCCCCAGCCCCTCGACTCTCTGCATAACATTGCATCATTCACCTGTCATTTCTGTCTCAGGACCAGCACAGCAGTTCTGCTGTGGATCCATGTCCCCCTTTTTTCCACCAGAACAGTGTTCCTACAGCAGCTCCAAACCAGAGCTCTGCAGTGAGGTCTCTGGTGAAATAGTTCTTCAAAGCTCTGGATCCCTGACTGTCCACACCTTGTCCTTTTAATGGAAACCAGCCCAGTACAACTCCTACTGCACAGCTCCAACACCCAGCACCTCTGAATCCAAATCAGCCAAGTCTTTGTCTAGTTTCTCTTAGACAAGAGCAGCAGCAGCAGCAGTCAGGCTTCCCTAGGGCACAGCCACAGCCCAAGAACAAGCAGCAGCATTTGCCAAGGTCCTTCTGTCCTGCAGCTCCCATGCAGCAGCATATGATGAAAGTGCTGTGAGCCACAGAACCATTGAGATGCCATCCAGATCCAACCTTCAGACTGCCCACTGGCCATCCCCAATATATATATGCAGTCAAAAATCACCCAGCCAAAGAGGCCTAAGCAAAACTCTGCAGTGAGCAGGCACTGCCTCAAAACTCTGTGAAAGAATTGAAGCGGTGGCTCCTCTTGCACCATGTTCATGCACTTGGTACAGGACATGGGAACAGACAGAAATCCAGGACACTCTGCTGACAAGACTTCAGAGCTTTTGGATTCTGGGTACATACAGCCAACCATTGTGAAGAAACCTCAAAATCTGAAAGAATTAAGAGTCAAAGGTAAAATCCTGCTCCATAAAACCCTAGAGATACAGAATACAGACTTTCTCCATATTATTTATCTACACTGATAAAAATGACAGTCAGGGCTGAAAAAAACCAAACCTGTGGAACACTTTCTGATTTATTATGCCCTGAAAAAACTTCTATTCATTTTTCAGTCCTTTTAAAAGCCATCTTTAGTGAATTATTCTAGCTCTCTCAGTATTTTGCTGGCAAATAGAGGACATACACAAAATGAAACACTTTGTTTTCAAGTTCTCTGAACTGCAAATACCTAAATCATTCATTTTAATTCTTCCACATGAGCATCACTAATATTGAGTCTACACCAACAAAAATTTTACACCTGCAAGCACATATTCTAGCTATATTTGATGTTTTCAATGCTTTCCCTGTTAATGATATGCAAATTGCTGGCATTAAAACCAGATTCTCTTTGAAGTTATTTAAAGCTCAAATGTTTGACTTGATCTATTCTTTCCCAAACTTCAACTATGTGCACAGCTTGAGCAAAACTGCAATTGGAACGACTTAAAATAATCAGAACAACAGGCCTTAAACATCAGGGCACAATAAGACAATAAGAACAGTATAAGACAACCAAAAGGCCATTTCAGACCACTCCATTAAATGTTTGTGACAGCTGGCATTATAGCTACAGTGCAAAGATTCCAGTTCCTCTGCAGTTGGAAGACAAATTATTATTCCTCATAAAAAGCTAGTAGGACTTTCCTACATTATGTCACAGGGCTCATAGAGCAAATCAGAATCCAGAAGAGCAAAAGATACCTCTCCTTCCAAAGAGCTTCTTAAGGAAACAGCATACATCTCACCCATTATTTATTAGATACTTGACAGCACTTAAGACTATGCTTTCAGGATTAAAAAAAACCAAAGGAAGCAACGTCTGTTCTGTGGCAGAGGTGACAGAATTCTATAATCCTGCTGTCAGCCTAAATAGCTACATTTGCCACTTCCTCATGTAGCACTTGCATAAATTAGATTTTCAGTTCAGAAATACACTATGACAAAAAATCCCACATTTTTACCTCGCAAACTTGCAAGCTAATCAAGGTTTCCAACACTAAGAGTGAATCAGGCACATCTCTCTTTTTGAGAGACTATTTCTAAATCAGTAGCATCTAGACAACAGTTGCCCTGAGGAGCTGTGGATGCTCCACCCCTGGAAGTGTTCAAAGCCAGGCTGGATGGAGCTCTGAGCAGCCTGGTCTGGTGGAAAGTGTCCCTGCCCTTGGCAAGGGGTTGGACCTAGATGATCATTAAGGTCCTTTCCAAACCAGGCCATTCTATGATTCTGTGAATTGAGTGCTCTACATTCTCTCTTGGACATCTACATCTACTGTTGCTCTTCCCAAAACTATCTGCATTACCAGATTACCACAGTATCAGTCTGCATCAAGATCCATAAAGGGATAGCAGAGATGAGGCAAATCTACATTACTTGCATAAAATTTCCAAGCAATATATGGTTATAGCACACCACTGTGTATCAGAGCCAAAAGTTTTAGTTGCTCTCATGAATACTAATTTTTCTCTCAAACCTTAAAAACAGGATAAGTAGCTAAATTGGAAGAAGAAAACCTAATTTAATTTTCTAGGTAGAAAAGTGACATTAAGATGTGTAGCCATAGCTAAATGCATCTGAAATTCTACTGATATCATCTAGTTAAAAGGAGGCAAACAAATATGACACAAGGAACAAAGAACAGGGATGCAAGCAGCAGAAGCTAACAGCTAAATTTAACTACTGCTACTTTCAGAGCCCACAATGACCAGAAGTATTCAGACAGTATAGAAAAACAAGATATTTTTAAACAGTTGTGCTTTTGGATTAAGCCAAGTCTCAGTATTAAGAACTATCTACCTGCCCCACCAGGCTTAAACACTGTGTCCTCTGTAACAGCCCAGAGAACAGAAAGGGGGGTGAAATACACAAATGCTAAGCAAGTTAAGTGACCTAAAATACAACTCCACGGGGTAGACAGTGCATGTCTGAAAGTGTAAGTTGGTTTTATGCACATTTGATGTGTCATTCTTACAAAGTGTTAACTTGTAAGTGAGCACACTCTACTACTAAATCAGGCAAATGTAGAATAAATGTAAATTCTATTGCCCAGGAACCTCATACAGAATTTACACTTAAAGTGCAATTAGACTGAAGCTAAAACACAAATTGTGGGCTTAGTCTGGGTTAGTGTTTAACTGTTCAGTGGTAGAAACAAATTCTTATCAAATGCTGTATTCAACCAACCCCTGCTAACACATAATGTTGCAAAGGGTTCCCAACAAAAGAGACAAGTTTATTTAGGGCAAGATGTCAGTAAACTACTTAAATTCTTATTTTTCCATGATAGGCAGCACAATTTCCTACTTCTCCCACCTCTGAGGCCACAGCACCAACCCCATAACTATTTCAGCAGCAGTGTATCTCTGATGGTAGCCCAAAGCAGTTAGGTGATGGCCCTGTGCATAAGGAGACTTCACTCTGCCCATTTCCTTTCCTCCTCCCCATTGTTTCTGTAGGTTAAACTGGCAGGCAAGCCTACAAAGTACCACTCTGTACCCTAACATAGCATGTATGAGAGATAATTACTGTTCTCCTTTCTACTCCAGGAACCCCTGAGACCCCCAGAATCAGGGAACTATTGCACACCTGATGCTGAGCTGGAAACAGGACAGCACTTACTCAAGTAGTGCCAACATTCTCAGTGCAACCCTTATGGGTCAGTGAGCTAAAAATGAAGCCATTCTCTGGCAAAAAGATCCAAAGGAAAGAGAACAACAAGAATTTCCAAGGGAATGACAGAACTCAGGGCTGCACTTTTATCAGCTACACACAGGATTTTCTTTCTGCTCTGAACTCTACTTACTGCCTTCACATTGGAATCATTTGAGTTGACCACAGGAAATCTCCAAAGTCTGCCCCAGCTTTTGATTTTCCCTTGCATATCTCCAGCTTGTCACTTTTAAAAAGATCATGACACATCACTGCATTAATAAAATAACCTTTTGATTTATAAAACCCCTTTGAAACTTCTCTTTCATTGCTTTTCTGCTAAGTCTAGTACCTCTCCATGGAAAGATATTCATGTAAGAGCAAAGAACCAACATTTCCAGAGCGCTCTGGTGATCCACAACAACCTGAGATCCTGCATTAACTGCTCTCACTGTTGCTCACTGCAAATGACAGACTCTGACTGCATCTAGGAAGAAGCAGATTGTTGTAACTTCTCCTTCATGAAGTAGAAAGATGGAGATAGAACAGGCTTTGCAACAAACATTGTCTGCTAATTCTTGGAAATTTTGGAACAAACACCAATGAAGTTATTTTAAGTGGAGTTAATTTTCATGGTTTTTCTTTGCTTCAGTCAGTTGTGTTTTAATTACATTTTCATTTTAACAGCAGCTAAATGAAAAATAAGTCACACCTTGCAGTTTGATTGTTAGTATTTTTATAAATTAACTTTTGGTTAGAAAAATGCCCTCTTTTCCAACAGTTTGAGTTTGCCTCAGTCATACAAAAGAATATGAAACAAATGAGGGGCAAAAGCAACAACCATGAGCTAAACCAGAGTTCCTAAAAAAGGCAATGAATTTCTACTCCTTGGTCTATTTCCAGTACGAAGAAGATAGCTTTGAAGTCAGATCACTATTAATTCACAGTCTGAGTATGAATGTGGTCTTTCAAACTGCAGAAGTGAACATTTTCTTACCAATGAAACCCAGCTGAGAAAATTCTAGAATCATCCAATCTTCGGAAGCGAGCTGAAGCGCAAAATTTTTTATTGTGCTGAAATAATTCTGCTTGACAACAATGTCATCTTCAAGCTAGAGGAAGGTAGAAGTGGTATCAACACAAATAATAAAAAAAAAAGCACTAGCAAAGCAACAGAAAAAAGTACAGCTAGGAAATATTGACTTACAATATATTGCTAACAGATAGCCATATATTTCTAATGCTAGCACTGATATAAAACATAGATACCATAGCCTGGAATAACTATTGTAGAGAGCAGTCTGTGGAGAACTAATACAAAATCCTTCTGTAGTAAGAATCCACAAACATATCTCAACTTCTTACTTTAGAACAATGCTTTCCCAGCTTCTTTCTTCAGAGGAAAAATGCCCATGAAATAATGTACTAATTTAGTGGCATCATCGGAACAAGTTCAATATCTGTATTATTTATTGACAAACATGACTGCTTACTCACAAATGTAAGAGCACTGAAAGAGTTTCTCCTCTGAGACAAGAGGCTAAGAGACACAATGTCTGCAGAGGTGGGATTCACTTCACCTGTCCAACAGAAGCTCAGGTGCATAGTCCACACTGACCACCTAGTCCAGGCTGCAGAACTGCCAACATGGGGTGCTGCAATCCCTTTAATTCACAGTAAGTGCAGGCCATTGCTGCATTAGGGATCCTGCTCCTCCTGTCCTTTCTCACAGTGCATTCATGCCCTCCCCCTTGTGCTGGCACCAATATTTGTGCAACTTCCTGGTATCAAACCAGAGTGTCACATGTTGCTGGCTCTGCAGCCTCCCAGGGAGCTGAGACTCCAAGAGCGCCCAGAGAGGAGTCAGCATAGCTTTGTGAAACCTAGATGAGATGTGTGGGACTTTACACCCCAAGGACACAGGCACAAAATCTAAATAAAGATCATTAGTGCAGTTACTAAATCTGCAATACCTGTAGGTAAGACTTCTGCTTTAAAGCAGAAACACATGATAGGAAAAAATCTGAGCTAAACTAAGGAACTGCTTAACTCTGTTGTTGGAAACCTCTTTAAAAAAAAGAAAAAAATCCCATGTCTATACACAACAGTCATATTAAAGTGCACTGCATTTTCAAAAGAAAATGAACAGATTTTAACTCAAAACTAAGCTGGCAATTTTTTTGCTTAGGGAACTCAACAATAATTCATCTGGAGGACAAGGAAAAAAAAGTAGTTAAGCTGCTTGGATTCCCTCACTTTTTTTGCTAGGCATCTTAAGATAAGTGACATAGGATAAATTACTTTCTACTTCACAGACTGTGAGACAGTATCCTCCTCAAATTACTTCCTCACATACCATAAGCACCATACTTAATGCTCTCTTTAAATTATGGGAATCAAGTTATCTCTGTTCTGTGTAGGTCCTTCTGATGTGTCCAATAGCATAATTTCTGGAGACTATTTTGAGACAAGTTTTCAAATGAAAGAAGAGCAATTTACCTGAATGTAATAAACCCCCTTTTTCTGGGCATACATCATAAGAAAACAATAATCCAAGTTTTGTTTTGTTCTCCATCTGAAATTAAATTAAAAGCTTAAGGTTTATGTAAAAAGGTTATTTCAATACATGCTGACAATATAAAATAAATTTCACTATGAAGAATGATGTATATTAGTGAAATGTTAGGACAGCTGTTTTTGACACTGTTCCCTCAGGAAATCCACTGTCTGAAAAAAAAAAAAAGGAACAAAGCTTTCACCTTATGCTTTAATAAAGACATCAAACTGGTTTAATTTGAACCTGACTTTGTGACAGTCACCTGACATTTCACTAAAAACACATGTGCATTTAAAATGGTAGCTAAACAAGAACTAGTGGGTTTTACTCTGTATTTCATGAAGAAAAACAGTAAACAAAAGAGTCCATATACAGGAATAAAAGTATATCAAAAGTCTCAGTTCTCCTCCCAAAATTTAACACTAAATGGATTCAACCAAGCACAGGCTCTGATCATGCACAGAACAGCATGTAGCTAGGAATGAGATGGATTCACAGAGCACTTTTAGCATCTCCACACTTGGAAGAATTACAGTAAGAAAACATTTCAGGAATTCACATCCCACTTGCAGTTTTATAAACAACGAAAGTGTGGGTGTGGGAGGAGATGGGAAAAGATCTGGGGGAATAAACCTACCTCACTCTCTCTTTTGAGTCTCCAAATGTTTCTTTCAAGTTTGTCAAGTCAGGATAATAAGATGCAGGAGGGGCTATTACTTCCACCAAGCCAGAATTGATCTCTGTAGAAAACCTGTCAATAAAAACATCCTGAAGTCACATGAGAGATTCTGAGTTGTGTAGACTTCCTGCTCACTTTCTGTTGGAACAGTTATTGTGTCTGGTTATGAGGACTTGCTCAAATGAGACATAGAAAAGAATAGTAAAATAGAAAAAAGTATTGTTTTCCTTAGTATGTCCTTCAGAGCATTATTGCCTCTTGCCAACCAGAATCAAACTACATTCTGAACATTTTTCTGCCTTTTTCTCAGAAGCTAGTGATTTTTTTCTACAGTTCTCTTTGAACATACAGAATACAAGGCCCTAACACAGATGTCACAAATTTCCATTCATGTTTAATCAATCCCATCTGTTTATGTTGCATCAAATAATTTAATCCCACTTACTGTTTTACAGTTTAACTGACTGAATCATGGCCTCTTAATTTGTCATCTCTCAGTTTTTTGTTCAAAAGCCCAAAGCCCCAGGAAACAAAAAGGCACGATCTCATATTTCCAGAGTATTTTTTTAACTGCTTATTACAACCTGATTTAGTTTATCATCAATAAACTAAGAAATCCCCGATTAAAACTACAACTTACTCTCTTTCCAGGCTTGCAACAACACTGTTAACATAATCAAGATCAGTCTGGGGGAAAAAAAAAACAAAGAAAAAAATGAATAGATTACTTGAAAGTTCTGGAGTGACATGTCAAAAGAACAAAGTAAAATAAACATCGGAGGTGGCTTGAAAATCCCTTTCATTGTGTAAGGTATTGGAGCAATACAAGATCACATCACACATGTAACTATGTCTTATCTCTAATATGAGAATTTTTTTTTGTAAAAAGATGGGAGTAATTATCTCATATCTACACTTAACAGAAAATTGCTAAAACTCACACTCTTGGTGACAAAATTATCACTGACTATGTAGGAAGAATTTCATATTATTATTATTATTATACAATAGTAATAATAATAAATAAGGAAATATTATCAAAGAAAGCTTTCAGGAAAACAGTGCATTAAAGACACACAAACACACACTGTTCTTTGAAAAGTACATCTCCTAAATTTTGCATTTAAAGCAAATACCCTAACCTCAGACATAAGTGCTGCCTTCCTGACTAGGGCTGCTTTTTTGCATCAGAGAATAAATTTGAGGCACTACCAACCCTACCAATCACTCAGTTCTCACAGATGCAACAATTCTAAAAATTACTTGTTGGTGAAAATACAAACCATGACGTTCTGGAAAAGTCTAGATCACCCAAATTGCCAGCACTGGACAATTATTCAACCTGGCTGTATACATGCATTTCAAAAAAAGAGTTTGTGAACTCATAAATGTGACTGAAACCCCTGGTCTTTGTTATGCTTATTAATCCAATGATTTGACGTACTGTTTACATTTTTGAAAAGACTGGTCTATAAATCCACCCAGATTCTGGCTCATGAGGATTCTGGAGAAAGTGTTGTCTTTGAAATGCCGGAAACAAAGGAACAGTTCATATTTTTTTGTGATGAATTTGTAACACAGGATATTATTAAAGGATTATACACAGAGAATAAATCCCTCCCAAGCATTTCTATAGAACTGTTAATCTTGTTTGATAAAGGTGCTTACCCTTTGATCTTAAAAAACCACCATTTCTATTTTTTAAAGATTTACTTTTATGAAATCAAACATAATGCCAGTGACGCACGCTTTTCAAAAAGAACAACAACAGCAGTGGATTTCTTCCAAAAGCAGGTTTTAAATACCACAAGAACATGTGAGTGAAAAGTATTTCTCATAATTTTGTCATACAAATTTTCCTCCTAAGTGCTATGCCTCGTGCTGGGCAGAAATTCTAGTAAGCTGGTAAGGTGCTCACAATTTAAAACTCATCTCGTACTGAGTTCCACACAAGGGGACTCACAAGTCCATATGGACTTGAAATACTTTTATGGATTGTTCATGCACATTTAATTAATAGAATGGAGTCAGACATAACTTTTTCTGTTTTGTGTAACACTTGTAAATCACAGTAACCTAGTGACTATGTAAACATATTTTTAGCATATCCATCTTTAAATGGAGTATTTCTTTTTCTCTCTTTTCAAAATCTTTTAAACATTAAAAGTACAGAAACTGCAGTTCAATCATCATGTGAAAATACAAAAATTTGCATTTCAGTTGGCAAGCCAAACTTCAATTACCCAGTCCAGCACTAAGAACATCCAATACTGTCCATACTGTAATTGCATAGAAAAATACAGGATTTATATATATCTACATATACACACTCAGCAGAAACACAGTTAGTTTCTATTCAGCTTTCCAGAGCTTAAAATAAATGCCAAACTTCATGCCAACTGGAATCATATATTTGATCACAAGCTTGTGCCTTAGAGTGCACATGTCCTTAGCAGGAACATAGTTTTGACCTATTTTCCAGACTACCATGAAGCCTTACAACTGCTTGTAAAACCTTACACTCTTATACAGAAAACATCACAATCAAACAGGAAGTCCAAAATAAGAGGGTTTTTCCCTACTTCCCCCTCTTTGCATGCTTCACATGAAAGGCTGGCAGTTTCCCAGTCAGAGCTGCAACCTCAAAGGGGTCACATTGAAAAGATGCAGCTCGTAGTCTTCCAATCTCATGTAGTCTTGGCTGCTGCCACAAAAAGTCAGGAAGGCCTGGTCTAGCTGCTATGAACATGAGATACAGAAAATACCACTGCTGGCATAGTAAGTAACCTTTCCTTCTCAATCAGCAATCACTGCATCACTGTAGTGCAAAAGCAAACGACACTTTCAGAATGAAAAATAACATGCAGATTAGAAGAGTTGATGCCATTTTTCACATGATCAAATGCATTAAAACACTGGTATTCTGCCATCATTTTTAAATAAGCAGTTGTATTTATAGCTACCAGCAGCATATGAGATTCAGAACCAGGACTTCAAAACAAAACCCCTCCCCTCAGGACAGCAGACTGACTATCCACTTTTCACACCAGAATTTTGAGAGAAAATCAACTTCTCTTATTGCCCAGTCTAATATTAAGCAGGATCTTTGTCAACACCCTTTCCTATGACATGTCCCAGAAAGGGGGCACTTCTAAGTTAAGTCACACAACATCACGAAATAACCATGAGAATATGCAATAAATTTGATCAAGCTGTGACTATACCCAAGGGAAGAGTTAAGTAGACAGAAGACTTTGCAGGGTAGCAATGGAAGGAAATCTGGAATAGCTAAATTAAATCTAAGGATCTTTCAAGCAGTATCAATAAATTCAGTCAGCAACTTAAAAGCAAGAGAAAAAAAATCCATTATTAATCAAAATCTATTCCCCATTTTCGAGGAATAAAGTGTTTACTGCCTTGACAAAATAAGACACAAGGGTCTCTTTATCAACCTGAAGGACACTAGACTCTTCATCTCCAAGAACCTTAAACAGAACAAGACAAACCCAGATTAATAAAAAGAAGTCATCCATGAAATAAAATGTGTAACTGTTCTTTAGCAAAAATCATCTGCTAGATACTAGGTCGACCTTGAAGTAGACATGATGAACCTAAAATCTGTTTCATGGTATCAGTGCTGCTTGCAACTATTGAAATGAAATGTTGCTGGTGATCCCAATGATACAGTTATGAATGCTTTTGTCTATCAAATCCAGAGGCATTACTAAAACTAAAATTTCCTCTTACTAAAACTTCTTAGGCTGAAGATCAAAAAAAAACCCTAGGAATTTTGGACCCATAAAAAAGAAGCACAAATGAATATTTTAAGAATAAATCCCTTGAAAGCAATTAGCTGCAAAATTGTGTTAGACCCCAACCAAAGAGTTAACCTTTCCAGCCACAAAGATGCATCTTATCAATGAATCATATGAAGCCTTACAAACAACTTTGTCCTGGTGAGTGAATCTCAGAGAGCTTCATAAGGAAAGGCATAAGTAGGGATGGTTATTTTTGTACCAGCAGTTCAAATCTTTTGGCCTGTTCTTTCTTCCTAGTCATATGAAATTACTGATCTTCTACACTTGAAGTGAGACATCTCCCTTTATTCATAGCAGACCAAGGATTGATCCAGATCTGTACCTTTCTTCCAGCAGAAGCAGCCATGAAAAGATACATAGCAAAGAATAAGAACAAGACAAGCACATACAACACCCCCTCCTGCTATCATCCACACTCCATCTTCAATTCAGGTTACTTCCTGAGACAGATGTGATTTTGAGTATTTAGTATTCCTCATCTTCAAGGAACCTCATTAGCATCCCCTAAGAGCATCCCATTAGAGCCTATCTAAACTTCCAACAAGAAAAGAAGATTCTAGCTTATGAGATCTATGGAGTTTCATAAGCCTGTGAACATGGCTATATCTAAGGTTTCACTCTTTACATCAACAATTTTGATGACAAATACATATAGAATGCTTTGATGAATCTCTCTTTAAAAAAAGCCTCAGAGTCTGTTGTAGAACAAACTGAAGTTGCAGATTGTTGGTGACATAAGTTTAAAAATTTCCTCTGTTTTTGTAAAATCCTGTACTCCAATTCTCTAAAGCACTTTTCTGTAGTACAGGTGAGGCTGCACATCAAGTTTGTGATTATTCCAACATTTGTCTGAACAGACATCATTATTCACAGCAAACAGAGAAAGAACCAGAGCAGCAGTGAACTTTCCAGTCTTTATTGATTTTTATGAGTGAGTGTGTGCACAGCAAAGCAGCAGAATACATTAGCTAGCAGCCAAAATGAGAGGTGAGAAAGTTCTGATAAATGGCTAGCCAAATGTCCTGCAAAACCAAGGTTTCTATTTTTAAGAATCAACCCTTTTAGAGTGTTAAATCCTGACTTCATAGCCTCAAGAACAACAGAAGGTAGAATGTTCCTCAAAATGTAAGTAAAACCATGGCATTTAAGACTAAAGGTTTGTTTACTCTCCTAAGTGGCAGTGACTGACCACTCAGTGAAGAACCTTTTCCCAGTGTCCAGTCTGAACTTCCTCTGAGGCAGCTTCACCCCATTTCCCTGTGCCCTGTCATCATCACTCACCAGAGAGAGGAGATCAGCACCTGCCCTCCACTGACCTCCTGGAGGAAGCTGTACACTGTGACGAGGTCACCTCTCAGTCTTCTAAGTTTAACAAACCAAGTGACCTCAGCTACTTCCCCAAAGTCGTGCCCTTGAGGCCTTTCACCATCTTGGAAATTTATCTAGACTGTTACCCATCTATCCAGATCTCAATTCTTAAAAGAAATCTACTAGAAATAAGTCTTACATTGTTCAAGCACACCTGTCAAAGAAGGAAAAAATCCCTGAGAAACAAGCATGCTAATCTGCATAGTGTGGCCATTTCACTGCTTACAAAATAAATTACAATTCTAAAAAATTACTATTTTAATTGATCTTTCATCATCTCATAGAATTGGAGTGGAATAATTTTACCAGGTATTTCATATAATGACAAGTAATATAAAATTACAGCCTTCAGAAAAGGCAAAGTACACATTTATTTGCCTTGAAATAGTGAAAGTACATAAAAGTATCATTACCTATACACAAGGCATTAACATTTTCATAGGAAAAATCAGCCACATTTGGACATATTTTGGGATATTTATGCAGTGAAGACAAAGCCCTAAGGAATAAAAGTGCAGCAGTGGCTTCCAGTGGTTGCAGTAGTGTATGTATATAAACAAAGCCTGTGGAAAAAGGTAGTATCATCTTTCAGAGTTCAAAAAATGCTGCTGAAAAAAATTATTTTCATGAATACAGTGTCTTGTTTCAAATCTGAAGCAGCGAATTCAAGCTAAATACAGGCAACACGATACCAAGATGCAAAGCAAGAAACAGGAACGAGAATACTGTCACAACATAACCAGCTAATGTTACATAAGCAAAATGCAGCCTGTGTCCTACATGAGCTAATGACTTCATCTCTCCCTTACTGAAATCCTCCCCTCTACCACACAGGCAAGAAATTTCTTTCTGTCTCCCGTCATTGCTATGATTAACCCAACGCAGTTCAGGACAGGGTTTCACGACACAAAAGCTTTTGGCAGCAGCAGCAGGAATACAAGTACACTCTTGTAGCACTCCCCTCTGGTTTCTCCCCACCCTTGTGCCCTGCCTGTCAGATCCCCAATCATGAGGGCACATATCCATGTGGATTGTGCTGTGAACCACAGCACTGTGTCAGAGAACAAGGTGAGTTTTTAAGAAGGCCAGCCAGAGAAAAAAGCATCACAGGACAATTCGAGACTGGACATTCAGATGCAAGTTTTGCTGGTGTCAGCCAGCCTCTACTAGTTCTGTGTGTGTTGCAGATGAAGCCTGGTTTTTGGAGTCTGAAAAAAAGCAGCATATACTGCCTTGCAGCATGGGAAACCTTTTGTTGTCCTTGGGGAAGCCTGTACATTGTTGAACTGGTGCAGACAGCTTGTCTCCCAGAGAACAGGCAGTTGCTGTGTGCAGTCTGAAGTACCCTTCTATGATTTGTGTTCTTTATTTGGAGGACAGAAGGCATTTTTAGGTCAAGGCAGACTGCTGCAGCAAAATTTGGTAGTGTTGTCCAAAATTCAGTGTCAATTCAGTCCACCATCCAAGTATGAAGTCACCAGCTACAGTGCTTCTGAAATAAGATTATTACTGTTACTTCTCATCTCACAAATAGCCTAGAGAGATCAGACACAACTCTGGCTATCAATAGGGATGTTCCCTTATCAGAAGCATCAGGTAGTTACTGTGACCCAGCTACACCTCAGCAAGTAATTCAGAGAAGCATTTCAGTCATTCAAATCTAGGGCTTGAGGAAAGAGCACAATCCTGGATTTTATCTTTGTGCTGAGATACCAAATTTGTCTCAGGTACATTCAAGTTTCCAAATCCTGTCAAGGATCTTTTCTTATATCTAAGAAAGATTTTTATCACTGGTTTAATTCCTTCTAAAAACTCTGTTAGTCACTGACATGAGAGGAGGAACATAAAATCCTATGTTGGTGCCCAGTATCAGCAGTCCATACTTCTGTGTACCAAAGCTTTGCTGACTTGCAGGGACTGCAAAAACGTCTCAAATTCTCACTGACAGGTCAAGCTACCTTCTCAGATACAAGAGCTGGCATTGTATCGAGAAGGTGTGTTCATCCTGATCAGTTTTGAGTGGCATGTCCAAAACAGACTCCCATCTGTGTAGGCCTTCAATATTATTTGGTGTACCTAATGTTTCTTGACACAATGGCTTTGATTAGCTTTGGTTTTTTAAAATATGTATACATGATACACATACACATATGTAGGTACACACTATGATCTACCAGACTTTCTCCAACTCAAGATGCACACTCAGATCTTTCAAGGACTAGGAATACACTCTCCAGGGCAGTTCCAAGAAGGGGTAGCTCACAAGTTTTCAGCAGAAAGCATGAACATCTCTGTAGCTGGGATGATGCTAATACACCCAGGCGGAGAGCAAGACAGTCAAAATACTCTTTTGTTTTCTATCAAGAGAGCTGCTGATCAGAGACAACTATAATTCAGGCCCAGAGCAAGAGGAGGTGAAAATACAGGCTTGTGTACTTTGTGGAGCAGGTTTACACATTGCACTGCAGTGTCAATGCCTACAAAACAAGTTCAGCAAGTTTTCACCCAGTCTGTGCACCCAGTCCTCAATCTGCTGGGGCTTTGTTCCTATCAGTGCAAAAGCTGGTACCTTGCTGGGTGCTTGTGTCACACTGACCTAACCAGGACAGCAACTTTTCCAATGAAATAATAAATAAAAAGAGATTCTCCACAGATAGAGCACAGAGAAAACACTATTAAAGATCAACATCTTTTCATTTAGCAGCTACTGTTTACATCAAGAGAGAACACAATGACAGTAAAAGATAATCAAGATATGCAAATTCTTCCAGCTTAAGTGAACTGTATATACATGAAACAACAGAGCAAGATTTAAATAAGGAATATGTAAGAAAGTATAACTTGTGGCCTAACGCTCCAAGAACAAATGACTGGTCAATTACTACCTAGTCAGATGTAATCAGCAGCACACAGAAATAGCAAAATGCTTTCACATACCTGTAGTCTCTTCCAATTCTTCCTGAAATGATTTGTCCTTCTGATATTTTTGGTCAAATCAAGGGCTTATAGTCTTTCCAGCATGCACTGATTACTGTTTGTACAAAAGACTGTGCTAAGTGCAGTCTCTGATTAATGAAGTGGACTGACAGTAATTTCTGATATATTTAGAACAAGTCTGAGATGCATTTTCTTCATTGTAAATGAGATCTCCCCACAGAAAAAAAAAAATTTTCTTTAGATACCAGGAAAGCATTCTAATTTCTCTCACATTCAGTTGTGTGTGTGTATATGTATATGTCTGTTGTTTCACTATGATCATTTAAAGTACTTCAAAACCATGTAATTACAAACCCTATTAAATAAAAATACTAGACAACAATTTTAACCTGGAGCTCATGGTATCTTAGTCTATGGCTTATTCTGAAAACAAGTTCTCATATAAAGCAAATTTATGAGATTTGAATCGTTTGTTTTCAACTCATATGAGTTAGGAACTAGCTACAGAGTGAGGGGGAATAAGAAGAGTTTGAAGTATTAAGGTATAATGAATCATACCTATTTATTAGTCATCCTAATGAATACCTGCAAATTATTCTGTCATAAAGTTATTTTAACAAATTGGAGAACACAGACATATGTCAGTAACTAGGACAGTTGCACAGTTTACTGTCAAGCAATTCTAGTAATTATTTAAATTGGTGATTAGTTATCACATCAGCTGAGATATTTCAGAGTTTCTTGAACTTCCAGTATGGAAATTTACTGTGTATAATTATATTACTGAGAAATATCCATACAGTAAATGAATATGCAGATCTCTTTATTTAGCAACCATAATGCATCCATATTTACTAGCTCATCTGTTTACACTGCTGATGCTGTTTGCAGAAGGCCATTAGCCTTCTAATTTGTTTTCTATTAAAAAATGAAATTACAAGAAATGAGTAAGATTGAACTACTAAAAACAGTAGCAATATTAGAAGAGTTTTGTAGCATGCTTAGCACAAAGAAATTACAGTCCACGACTGTGGCTCCCAGGAATGCTTCTCAAACACTGTAAATTTGATTTCTTGAATAAAGATAGCAAGAAAAATACTAAAATCCTTTTAAAATACTATTTTTCCTGTATTTTTTGTGAAACCATTTTTGTAGTCTTGTGCTTCTTTTTTTCTTGTTGCTACAAGCTATAGACAAGGCACAGATAGTAATTTTAAGCTTATTAGCAAAATTACATAACCTCACCCTATGACCATTTCTTGCTGTAGTTAAACTGCACATATGTTTGAGCAGAGGCCATACCTGTTTTTAGAAACTTTTGTCATCATTTTTAATATAAGCATAGTTGGTCCAAGTTCTAATGTACTTTTAAATAAACCCTTATTGCTGCACATGTCAATGACAGCAATAGCCTAATGCATTTTAGGCTAGGATACCCCACAGCCAAGGCTGTTTTAAGAGACACAGCCCTTCCTTTTGTTTAAGGAGAGACAGAAGTCTACCAGAGGAGTAGGCCTTCCTTCAAACAGCCAGAGAAAATGCTTAATAAACCTACACTTTTCATCTTGCAGAAGGAAATTGAAATATAAGGAGTAACTCAGAAAAAGCACAGTATTCAGGATGAAGTATTTAATGCACCATATTAATCATTTAGAGAGTTCCCTGTAGCAATTACAAAGCAAACCATAAGATATGGAGCTTAAGAAAATAAAAAACACAGACCAAGAATAAAGAAGGGAAGATAATAAATTGGATGGAGAAAAGAAAAAGAAATGCAAATCTAACAAATTGTTAGAACACAGAATAAAAGTTTAAACTTTGGCTCTTCAAATGTTCCCTTACATTCATGGCTTGCAGTGCCCAAAACAGGTGCCTGAGTAAGCACACAGAGCTGCTCTCAAAGAGATGAAATTAAGAGGTAAGACACAGGGGGTAACTGTACCCCACTCCAGAGCCAACCACACAACTTTCCATGGGAACAGGAGCAGTAGCTCCCATATTAAATTGTCCAGTTCATTTGCAGTCACTTCTGTAGAATCACTCCCAAGGTGAGAGAACTGCACACCACCTCAAAGGAAGAAAGTCATTCAGCTATGGAGAGCCCAGGTACAGCAATATGGCTTGTCTAAGGCAACAGAAGATGGCGCAGCTGGGGACACTTAAACTCCTACTCCAAATTTTGCAGAAGACAGAGAATCCAATGGTAACATACAGTCCTCATAGCTCAGACCTCCTTAAGCAAAACAAATGAAACTTCAGTTTTAAACCCTGAAAAGAAGCCACACTCACAGGCAATAAAATTTCTCCAACTAATACAGTGAAGAAAAACAGCATTCCAGTAATTGAGAAAGAATTCTGTTCCCCTGATATTCTCAACCAAGAAATGTTTTCAAAGCACTTTTTTTTCCCAGAAAAACAGTATCTATCCAGACAGATAGTTTTTGACTGGCTGTCAAGAAAAAGAAAATAGAGCAATTTGCATTAGAAAACACAAAGAAACAATTCTCAGATTTGTTTACAAACAAATGTTTACAAACTTTCTAAGGAAAGTTTTAAAATATGTTAATAGAAGTATTAAAATGTCTGATTTTCCACTGATTCATCCCTAAATTGACACTAGCTCACTGAATTAAAACCATTTTCAGTTATAACTGGGGATTCAAATTTTCATCTGTGGGACTTATAAAAGACTGATTCAGCAGAGCACTACAGTTAGATGGATGAAGGTCAAACATAAATATAAATTTCTCACTGTCCAAGTCAGACTTCTGAGAAAAGCATAGAGAACAAAATAGGTACATGCAATTCCCAGCATCCAACAGAATTATTTCTGAAAGTACTCTATCATTTTCCTAAATTTGATTTCCACTAAATCAGAGCCAAATTGAACAAACAGTCCAACTGAACATTGAATTAATCCATTAAAAAGGTCTGGGCTTCAAACATCCACATTGTCCAGAAAATTAATGCAGTAACAATCTGTGCCTCACATCTCAAACTGCAGCACTCATTGGACAGAGGACTAAGCAGCAACATAAAGAAAATGAGATGAATCCTCCCCTATAACTGAGTTCCTTAGCCTTTCTTCTTATGTTGGAGGAATTAGCACATCTTTGTCACCATGTATAAACATAAGATTTGCAAAATAACCACTCCACTGAATCCATGTCCACTATTCCCCTGATAAATAGAAAAAGCTGAAAATCTTCAGGATTGTATCTCAGAAATCCAAGACTGACATTCCTTCTCCTGGAAGAAGAGAGTTATCTGTCTACATCTTGAAGAAAAAGTAAGAAAGAAAAAGTTCCTGAAAGGAGTTTTACTTGTGATTAAAGGCAGGTTAGAAATTGTATTAAAAAATATAAGTGATTACCTCTCCTATAAAGACAACCATAACACAATCCAGTTTTTCTTCAGGGGACAGCTTATCAATAAGGGAGTGAAGAGTTTCTGTAAGGTAAGACTTGACTTTTCTTTTCACTGTAGGTATTCCCATTACAATGGAAACTGAAATCAAACAAACCAGAAAGGTACTTTCAGTGATTTCATACATAAGATAGAAAACAAAAACCTTTCAATAAGGCATTGCTTAAGAAATGCAAAGGATTAAAAGGTGGAGACAACAGTAATTAAAAATAGTTTAAAAATATGCCACCCAGCATCAGGAGCATCAATCACTAACAATCACTACCAATGCTCAAAACAAACACAGCAGACAAAAAAGAACAATCCTAGACATGCCAGACTATTGTGTAGGTGTGATGGGCTGATCCTGACTGGACACCAGGTACCCACCACAGCTGCTCTATTGCTCACCTCCTCAGCTGGACAGGGAGGAGAAAATACAATGAAAGGCTCATGGGTAGAAGTAAGGGCAGGGAGAGATCATTCACCAGTTACTGCCAGAGACAAAGCAGACTCCAATCAAATAAACATAGGGTAATGAGAAATAAATCCAAATCTTAAACACCTTTACCTCACCCTTCCCTTCTTCCTGGGATCAATTTCACACCTAATTTCTCTTCCTCCTCCCTACCAGGAGCACAGGGGCATGGGGAATGGAGGCTGGAATTCAATTTATCACATATGATCTCCACCACTTCTCAGTGGAAGGGCTCCTCAGACTCTTCCCTGATCCAGCATGGGGTGGCTCCCATGGCACACGGTCCTCCAAGAACATCTCCAATCTAAGTCCTTCCCACAGGCTGCAGTTCTTCATAAACTGCTCCAGCATGGGTCCCTTCCATGGGCTGCAGTCCTTCAGGAACCAGTTACTCCAGTGTGGATCCCTCCACAGGGTTACAAGTCCTGCCAGCAAACCTGCTCCACCGTGGGCTCCACAGGTCCTGCCAGGAGCCTGCTCCCATGTGAGTTTCCCATGGGCTCAGAGGCTCCTCTGGCCATCCACCTGCTGTGACATGGGGTCCTCCAGAGGCTGCAGGTGGATCTCTGCTCCATGGGCTGCAGGGACAAAGCTGCTTCTCCATGGGCTGCAGGGGACTCTGCCCCAACACCTGGAGAACCTCCTCCCCCTCCTTCTGCACTGACCTTGTGTGCTCTCACTCCTCTCTGCAGCTGCAATTGTCCTTGAGCAGTTTTCGCCCCCATCTGCAATGTGTTATTCCAGGTGCTTGTCTAACTACTGGTTCTACTGGACACAGGGAAAGCTGCTGGCACTCTCTTGGAGAAGCCACCCCTGTAGCCTCCCTGTCACCAAAAATTGTCACACAAACCCCAGTACAATGGGAAATAATCAACAACCACGGTATTATTCAAACAAGGTGCACCAGGAGTGATTAAGCTCCCTAACTGAAGTTTAAAAATAAAATTGGTATAACCATTCTTCAAAACTCAAGTATTTGACTTCTTAGAAGTCATCTTTTAAAATAATATTGCTGAAAACCTCTATTACTTTCCTTGCATTGTCCAGGACATCAGAACTACATGGAAGCTCCTCAGCAAAATTTCTTATCTCTGACAAAAGCACCAAAAATGTAAAGCAGTATGTCCCCAGCTACAATGTTACATTATCTCTCAGCAGGCCATTTGAGTCCTCTGTTCCTTAACTTTTCCATAGTTTTTCTTCTGCACTGTACCCAGGGCTGGTTACCTACTGGGAATACTGCAGATAGCAGCAGGAATGCAGTGAAAGAATAAAGCAGATTTCATGAAGTCTTGAAACTCTAAATTTCTTCCCTCTGCTTAATTAAATAAACCTGATTCCAATTTCTATTTTGTAATTCCAAATTTCTGCCATATATTCCCAGGGGAACATAATACAGACTTCACTTCAAACAATAACAGATTATTAGATTTTTCCTCCCTGAATAACAACATTGAAATAAAAGGTATTTATAGTCAGAAAAATAAACCTGTGGCCTGAGCCCACACATTTGTCATACCAGCATGCCTTCTGCTAAAAGAAGGAGCAATCAAACTTACTGAAGAAATGAAAAACTAGAACCCAGGAGTAACTACAACACTGATTTTTTTTTTCTCCCCTCCAATTACTGTTCAGATTTTATCATATCTGATTATCTTAGTTCTCTCAACTTTTAATTTATACATTGAAAAATACCGTTCAGAACAACAGAAACATCAACGCTAAAATAATTATATCCATGCATGGTTGCCCTGCAAATCTGAAAAGCCAAAGGGATATATCCAATAGCAGTTCAGAATCTGAAATGCTTGAGCTCTGTTTCCTTTTAGCTACAAAAAATTCATCCAAGCTAAATGCTTCTTAATGTGTACCTTAACATGGCATGGGGTATGACTGAGATTATGCAGAAAAGAGCAAAGCTGAAATGAAGCTCCTTTCATCTGGGATTCAGTGTGAATTCAAAGGATATCAATATCACACAAGTTAAATGAGATATCCTTGATCTACCAAGAAACGCAGTAAATTCTGTTTCTAAAACTAGAAGGTCCTCCAGATATAAAACATGAAATAAGCATCATATCAGCATACCTCCTGTCCTTCCAAGGCCAACCTGCACAGAAGGTTGAAGGCTTCCTTCATTTTTCAACAAATGAGGCAAATGGTAATAGATATTTGGCACTTGAAGAGATTTTCTACTTGTTAGCTCTTTTAACAATTTCAGCGTCTCATCTGCAAACATACAGGAAATCAGTAATGCAGAAAACAAATAAAATCAAGTTTTAAGCAATAGTAAACAGTATAAAATTCCAAGCCTGGTCTTAACTGAAAGCCAGAACAAATTGTGCACTTTTCTGAGGCATTATATCTTGTCCACAAAGGAAGTCTTTTCTTATTTTGGTTTTTTAATAAATTATAGCCAAGACTATTTTGCACCTATAACCTTGTTACAGATACAGTTAACACTTACCTGATCACGTAAGATGTAGTGTGGATTTACAGAAGTAAAGAATGCTCCATTTACTTAGAGGGTTAGTGGCTTTGCTGGGTTTTTTTTCCCCAGTTAATCAAATGGGAGGCCTACTTCCCTAGATAATTTTTTACTTTTCCTTACAGAGGTCATCACCATCCAGAAAACACTACTGCAAATAACTTTTCAGAGCTATGAATACATACTGGAATATACTGCACATATGGATACAAAATAAAATAGCATTAAACATACAGTTGATATTTTGAGTATTCCTGCAAAAAAAAAATTAATGCAAAAGTAATTTAGTCCATTAGAATAGAATAATCCTATTAGATTCCATTAGAATCAGTCTTGCTCTTTCTTGTGCAACTGCCTCTCAGTATGTCCAGGTGGCTTTCAAAGTTGAAAATAACAGTTTTTAAAATTACCCTGCTGTGTGTGTTGATTTTCTTGCATCAAGTGTGAAAACAACTCATTTCAAATGACAAATATGATAGCATATGGATCTTTGAAAACTTATGGGCTTTATAATATCAAGTTAAGTAAAAACTGTACTCAAGGTTGCTTGAGATAAAATTGAGAAGAAAATGCCCGAAGTGAAATTCCTCTCAGATTCTGAGCAGAGCTTCTATAAAGACAGATGGGTTTTGTTGTGGATTTTGGTTCTGTATATTTGGGGATTTTAAAAATATTTATTTTTAGGGGAAATTAAATTCCTAATCACCTCAAATCTTGCAAAAAGCTTTGTAAATGGAAGCCATAAGTAGATATGTCTATTTTGCTAGACTCTAATACAGGCATATTTTACTTTTCCTGCTAACATTTCTTTAACTTCATCTGCAAAAGCTGGACTAAATTCTGTCCAAGTATGACAGCCCTTTTGTCTGAAAGAATAAGGATCTACACAAAACAATCTGGAATTCTTTCAGCTTCAAAGAGAGCAAATAGGTTCTTATTAAGCTTAATACACTTAAGTATACATAATACTATCTAATACTATGTTCTGAGTACAAAAGCTCAGTAATTCAGCTGGCTTCCCATTATGGCTCTTTATGGAAAAACGTGGATGTCCATCCCAGCTGGGATCCAGACATGGTAGAATGTTAAATGAATTAGTACTTTCAGTTGCATCAGAAGAGAGTAACTCCCTATAACTATATTGCCTAAAAGCAGCTAAGTCAATTTTAGAAACAAATGTGGTAATAACTTAATCCTAAATCCGGAATCAGAATTATTTGACCTCCTCCACGCTTTACTTTAAAAGCAAAACCACACTCATGAAATAGAATACAAGATTTATAGACCATGCTAAATGTAACCTTTCCTGGAGATCCAGGGGACTATTGAGATCAGGCCATCAGTGTCAGACAGCAATTCATGAGTAGCATCAGCACTGGGGCCTATCATTATAACCATGTCCCAACAACAACAACAAAAAAATCAACAAACCAAAACCAAAAACCAAACAATAAAAACTCAACCCAAACCAAAAAACCAACACCACCACCACCAAAAAAAACCACACCACAAAAAACCAAAAATAAACCCCACCTATCAAAAAGAGTAAATCATAGCACAAATGCAAGTAGAAAACAAATTCAAAAATCTTGTTCTAGGCTTTTGAACTGCAAAATCCTTCGGGTTTCTACTCCTTATTAGACCAATACAGTGAAATTTCTGCAACCTACCAAGTCAGACCTCTTGCTAGAAAATTTTTACTTATTTGTTATTCATTTTCCATCCACAAAAATCAGAGCAACTGAAGAAGTAACACTGTGATATTAAAAGTTAACATCAATAGTCTGGTGAATATTGCAGTGTTTTTCTCTAATATTGCCAAACAGCTTTTTGTAAACTTGACCATCCGTCTCCAAAATGTAAAAATTTATGGAAGATTTTACCAGTTTAATCACTAGTTATTGAAAAGGCCATTGCCTGTACTTTGTACAAATGATAATCAATACTTTAGTCTATATGATTTTATACCTTCCAGCTGGGTTTTAAGCATATTTTAACTGCTTCGAATTCATGCATTTCTTCTGTTTGCTCACTTTCCCCCTCTGACTCTATTTAAAAAGCGATGTAAATTAATTGTCAAAATATATTCAATGTATTAAGTAAGTGACCAGAAGTTCCAAAGTTTGGGAGCTAAGTGTGGTGTAAGTAATTCTTATGACTTTTGGGACTGAATAAAGGTGGTTGAATCACTAAAAACAGCAACTGGAGTAAACTAAACCAAACCCACCCACGCCAGATATAACACATTTCACATTCTTTATTCGCGCTGCCGAGCAGTTTCATTGGGCGTTTTCGCCAGCAGTTTCTTATTCTATAACAAGAAGAGATATTGCAGAGCTATAAAAAATATCTCAGTCAGAGTGCTGTGTACCTGAAAAATTATTCATTGCATTCTTGCTGCCGTTTGTTTCCGCCACGGCGCGCCGGAACTGCTCCAGGATGGCGTTGAGCTCGGAGGAGCGCTGCAGGGTGCGGTGCTCGGCGATGCGCAGACGCTCCTTCAACGCGTGGAACTCCCGCTGATACGCGAGCAGCTTCTCTGGGGAGGGAGGGAGGGGGGGAAAAACACGCTTTGGGTTATTTGCAGGAAACAAAACGTCTACTTGACAGATCTGACAGGTCTCTGCTCGGCTTCGCAGCACCTGGAATCCACCTGGGAAGGCAGAGCCCGGCACGACCCCACCTCAGGAGCTGGTGGCACCTCCACAGCTCAGCGAGGGGACAGGCACTGAGCTGGGGATGCCCCTCTCCCAGCCACACACCAGGGCAACCTTCAGCACCCAGCACCACAAGGCAGTTCTGAACCACTTCCTGCAACAGATGCCCACAAACCATTTCTTTTAAGAAGCCACGCAGGAGTGGCCCCTTATAAAAGCACAGGTTACGTCTTCTGGGAGACCCCTCTGAATACTTTGCAGGAATGAGTGGAATGTGATAGCATTTGAGACATACCAATTTTAAACCCAAGTTTTAACTTGATGATGTGGTCAGTGCCTGAGAACTAAAGAACAAAATTTTTTACCAAAAGTCAGCTAATGTTGATACATAAACATACTCTTGAAAGGGGACCAAGAGGGAGATGGAAACACCAAAACTGATTTGCTGATATATTCCTTCTGCCCTCCAGCAAAGTAAGTGTGCCTGGATTTTGTATCTTTCCTTCTTCCTAATTTCCTCAAATCTTCTGCTCAGCATCATCACTATCATCCTCCTTCAACCAATCCACAGATACCAACTGGAGTACTTTGAGTGAATTTGTATCTCATAATCAGTATTCCAGCCACTCAGCTGACATCCACAGACATATCTGTTTTGTTATTTATCTATCCATTCCTACTCTTTTTGTACTGCAATGGTAGGGAAGCAGAAGTTTAGCAAGCAATTTGAAA
The DNA here is from genome assembly GCA_013398075.1 of Notiomystis cincta. Lineage (NCBI taxonomy): Eukaryota > Metazoa > Chordata > Aves > Passeriformes > Notiomystidae > Notiomystis > Notiomystis cincta. The sequence goes on from VZRX01012426.1 coordinate 65,787, forward strand.
CTCTTCCTGTTGCTATATTACATATAACACATGGGGCAAAAAAGGAATTAAAGTCAACTTCCCTTGTTAATAAGGCTGCTTTTCTTCCAAATTCTTTCAATTTACATTTATTTTCTATTTTTTTTTTGTAATTGGGATGTACTCCTCTGATTACATTTAGAAAACATAATTAACTAAAATGCCCTCTGTTTTAAAGATGGAAAAATAAAAACATAGTTCACTACCTCTTAAAAACATTTCCCTTTCCAGCTTTATTTTCCTTCTTTCATTAAAACCAAATGGTTGTTGCTTTTGTGCCAACAAACCCAGAGCACAGATGCTGGCCCACAACACAGTGCTAGGCACACTACACACTGCTGACTGAATCCAGACTGCTATTTGAAATAGAAATTGATGCTTTAGTCAGCAGCACTTAGAAGACAGGGAAAATTTTTCGGAGTTTCTGGCATGAAGGACATTCTTATTTGCCAGTGATAACTAACAAAGTAGTCCAGTCCTGATGCTTCCAGTGAACTGTACTAGCATTAATTCCTTTAAGAAATACTGGACTAGTAGTCAGCTTCTCACAGTTCCTTCAACCAGACATATCTGGGTTAAGGTGGCTGCTCTAAAAGATACATAAACTCCTGGCACCTGTCCTTCCCAAATATATGGCAATTTTTTTTCCATTAGGCACAATATTATTCAGTCAAGTAAAAGTAGAAAATCTTAACATTACAAATGCAGTAAGATTTTAAGTCTACTACCCTATGAATATTTTTCTAGTTATTTATGTAAAATGAAATAATAAAATAATTCTTTGCTCATGTGAACTTAAGTGACCTAAAACATTTACATCTCTAACACTACTAGAGCTAGCACTTTTCATGGGTTTGGAGATTAATGTGTAATTTGGCATTTTGGTACTTGTTTTATAATATGGCTGCCTGTACTTTTAAACTAAACAAATTGAATTTTAATGTCTAGCACATCTTTAGTATATTTGCAGTACTTCAATGATCAACTGCTCAGATACTTATTACTTACAAACAAAAAAAACACAACAAATTTTATCTCATACTAAAAGGCACTTACAAAGGAGAAAATATTTCTTAGACTCTTACAGTACCACCATTAGCAGTGACCACATGTCCCAGACTTTAGAAAAGCATCCCTTAAGCCATCAGCAGTTTATAAATATTCTAATATGAATTTTCAGAGTCCCTGACTAAGTACTTGGGAAGGAGCCTACAAGATTAAATTTAAAGAATCTATTTTTATTTAAACTTTTACTGAGCTCAAGTTTGGTAGAGGAAGTCCTATTTAACTAATTTGGTATCATTCTATGATAAAATCGCCCTCCTCATGGATGAAGGCAAGATGAAGGAAAGGCAGTGGATGATTTTTTCCTTTTTAAATTCTTGATAAGGCTTTTGATACTGTTCCTCACAGCATCCCTCTGGACAAGCTGTCCAGCTGTGGGATGAGTAGGTTCACAGTGCACTGGGTGAAGAACTGGCTGAAGGGCAGAGCCCAGAGGACTGCAGTGCATGGGGTCAGAGCTGACTGGCACCAGCGACGTTCCTCAGGGTTCTAGGGCCAGTTCTGCTCAAAATATTTATCAGTCATCTAGATGAAGAAGTTGAATGCACCATTAGCAAGTTTACAGAGACATCTTGACAGATTGGAGCGTTGGGCAGTCATCAGTGACATGAAATTTAACAACAACAACGGCCAGATTCTGTGTCTGGGACAGACTAACACCTGGCACAGGTGTAAACAGGGAGAGCAGCCCTGCACAAAGGCATCTGGAGCTGCTGGTTGGCAGCAACTCAACAGGAGTGAGCAGGGAGGGAGCCTGGGCAGCCAGGAGGGCAAACCCATCCCGGGGAGCATCAAACAGCACAGATCAAAGGAGGTGACTGTCCCACTGCCTTCAGCGTTGGTGCAGCATCACCTGGAGTGCTCTGTGCAGATCTGGGCCCTACAGTTTAAAGAGGATGTGGGGTTCTCTGAAAGCATCCAGAGGAGGACAACAAAGCTGGTGACAGGGCTGGAAAGTCTGTCCTGTGAGGAGCAGCTGGGATTCTGGTTGGTCTAGTTTGGAGAAAAGGAGGTTGGAGGGGTGACCTCACTGCTCTGTGCAGCTTCCAGAGGGGAGGAATTGGAGAAGGATGTGCTGAGCTCTTCTCCCTGGTGTTTAGTGATAGGACACTTGGGAATGGTCCAAAGCTGTGCCAGAGGACGTTCAGATTGGACATCAGAAAGCATTTATTTACTGAGAGGGTGGTAAGACACTGGAACAGACTTCCTAGAGAGCATAAAGTGTTTAGGAGGCATCTGGACAATGCCCTTAATAATATGCTTTAACTTTTGGTCAGCCCTGAAGTGGTCAGGCAGTTGGACTAAATGATTGTTTGTAGGTCCCTTCCAAATCCTATTCTATGACAAGCTGACTTGTAAGCACTGCATATACAAAAAAGTCAATAATACACCTGGTATTTCAAAATACATTTGACCATTTAGTGTTTTATTGTTTAGAGATTTCTCCACAACCAAAAGAACTTGAATTGATTTCTTGTCCAAAAGTATGAAAAGACTTTTTTTGATTGCTATTACAGTAAAAAGGAAAGTTCTGAGCCTAAAATCACAGAGAAAAGAGAGGTCAGTGATCATCATCAGGAAAAAAAGATTTTTTTTCTGTAGGATTATGAATTCTGTTCCTGTTCTTACGCCAAAATCTAGAGTTATTTAAGAAAACAGAATAAGGAATTCAGACAGTAAGTTATTGGCCTTACAACACTGATGAAAGAACCCCAAACATACCTGTTCTGTGACAAACAAAACATCCCTCTAACAGCAGCTATAGTCAATATTGAAGACATTTGGTCTCCAGTAATTTCAGCATACAAGCATATTTTTATTTAAGAATAATGTACTATTTTACATTGAAATGAGGCGATGTTTTTCCAGACTTTTCTCTGGAAGCCAGAAAGATCAAATAAAATAAATATCTTGTTAAGAAATTAGTTGAGAACGGAAAGCATTAATTCTTCATCATTTTTCTCTTAAATTCTAGTTGGTTCAGCAAAACTCCAGAAGCTAAAACCTAAATATTTTAGCTGGCCAGATGCTGTGCAGCTTCCCCAACACTGTGTCAACTGAACCAGTACTTTATCAACTTTTTTCCTTTGATGTAATACCTTCTTCCTAAATATGCAGAACCTAGAATTTAGACAAGCTCACTTGAAAGTTGATGTGGTATTTTGAAAACTGAAAATTCAAATAAAACTCTGGAGGTTTGCAAGTTTTTGACCAGAGATGAAATCACAAGTATCAGTCTTCCCTAGGTTATTTATGGTTCTCCTACTAAATAACTGTTTAAAAAAAAGTTACTCCAAAAAGACACCACTAACCCAAAATTACAAACTCAGGCCACTCTCCTCTTAGCCATGGACAATCTTGACTACATAACTTGCTTAAGAGTTATCTAAATGTGAAGAAAAATTCGAAGTTTTAAAACATGGAGTTTCTGAACATCTTAGCATGCACCTAATTTCTTAGTTTGGGCTTTTGTACTTCTTAAAAAATCTATTTATAAACTTCAAACTCTGCTTTTTGTAACAGCAAAAAGCTTTCCCTTGGGATAAAAAGGGACATCAAAGTAAAGGAATAAGAAAATAGGCTATAGTTTGGGTTTAGGAAAGTATTTTGCAGAATATTTCAGCTCAACTGAAACAGAATCAATCTGAATTGCAGGTAAATTACCAACACTGTCAGAACACTTGCTGTATTCTAATTACAAATGAAATATCTACTGAACAACAAAACAGAAAAAATACTGTGGAAAGTCAATCAAAGCAATTTTAAGGCTATACAGTTTCAATGTCAATAAAAATCATCAACAGCTTATATTTTTGTTCATGTTCCTTTTTTAACAAAGTTAGATTTTTTTAAATGCCCCAAGCCTGGTCAGTGTTTAAGAGGCATTGGGACAATGTGCTTTAGCATTTGGTCAGCCCTGAAGTGCTCAGGCAGCTGCACTAGATGACCATTGTAGTTCTCTTCCAATTGAAACAGTCTATTCTACTCCAACATGAAAACTTTATGAAGAAACTATCTGAGTGCATTTCTAAACTGAGTGAAGTGCACACTTGTAAAAGGAAACAGAATTGCCTGAAGACCCTTTCACAATCCAAGAATGTTTCTTTTGAGTATTGCCATTATTCCTCAAGGAAAGCCTTGACTGTCTGCTAGAAGAACTCCAGTCTACAACATAAAAGGCAGCACGAAAGCTTTGCAAGCTGTTATTTGTCTTATCAATCAAGCAGGCTCCCAAACCCGTTAAATCACAGGCCATTTTCACAACTGAAAATGAGCACGTTGAACTAAGATTGTTGAACTAAGGTAGCTGTATTCACATAAATAAATAATTAAAGAAATAAAAGACAAGCTATAATTTACTCGAGAGCTCTGTGTTAATAGGGCTTGTTGTATCCACAGGCAGATGCATCAGACCAGATCAGGAAAAGCTTTATGACCTTCCCATATCACAAGCAGGCAGCTGAGCTTTCCTTCAAACTCCAAACCAGCTAAACACCGAAAGTGATGGATCTGCCACACAGACAAAAAGGTAACCAGCCATAGACCTGGCACTCAACAAAGACATCAAGCCAAGTACACAGGGCTTAGCTTTGCCAATTAATTGTAGGCATGATTTATACCTTCCACCCTTACCCAACTGAACCACAGAAACCTCACCCCCTTTTTTCATTAAACAGGAAGGATTGACTGTGTCTGACACACAGACAAAAGGCTCTGGTTGGCAACAAAGCATTGTACACAAACACTCAATAAGTAAAACAGGAAGAAAAGGAACAGATACCTGATACAACAGGACTTTTTCTCTATCCAAGTGGAGAAACATTAAATCATTATTCAAATCAATAGTGTATCACTGGCAACAGTGCTAAATTCACCAACGTAAACAGTTTATGGCCCACCCTAAGGACAAACCTTTAAGCTTTTACAAGTTAAAGGTTCTGCAGCAAATGCCTCATTTTTCTGTACACCCTGTTGAAGAGTTATTAAAATGCCATTAAATAAATGTTTGAATCTGTGAGAACACACTGTAGTAAGTGCTAATTCAGGTATTTCTGTGATTAGTTATTCTACAACTCATTTACTCCCATTATAAAAACCCTACAGTAGTTACCATCGTGCCATGGGTCAGAAACACTAACAAGCTTCATGTATTAATTCATTACACTCCCATCAAGGATGCTGATCAGTTTACAGGTTGATACAAAGCAGAGGTCTTAATTGGCAATGAGCTTCCATACTGGGTTTCATCCAGAGTCAGTGGTGAGGCAAGAGGAGGCTCCTCTTCAGTGAATTAGGGATTTGTCAACCTGCCAGCCAACTCAATCTGGCATGGCCCTTACGGGAACATTTCTTTGTTTGAGCTACATGAGGTATAAAAATTAAGTTCTGCGCTTCCCATAAAATCAGTTCAGATGTTTTATGTGATCCATGAAGTTGTAGCATCAAGTAAATCAGTATCCAGTAAGTCATGATAATACCTGCATGGACCTGCATTTCAATCCCACAGATGTAAGCAACATATATTTTTTAGACCATGCTCGGCTCATAATACCCAAGTACCTTACAAGCCATCACATTTTTAGTATTACTGATAAAATACTCTCTCCCAAGCACATATCCTTTTAAAATAAAATCCTGCTATGCTAATATGTGGCAGGCTAAATTATTTCCACTGTCAGCCAAACAAAAAGTGAATTTTTCTAGTAAATAAAATTTTTACTATGCGAGCACTTAAGTAATTCTAAACTTCATCTTAAAAGTGACAGTTCTCTTGATAAAGGCTACACTTCCTCTTTAGCACAGGTTTTGCAAAGTATAACTGCAAATGCAATTACCCAATACTGTGATACAAAATTCTGTTCCTACTGCACTGCACACTCTCCCAATATCCACATAAAGATGCGCAGACAAAAAATGCACACTGGCATTTACCGAGAAAATACAAACGTCGCTTCCATTGCCCTTTGGAAGTGACTCCAGAAGAAATTCACAAGGCACAAATGAAGCACTGCATTCTCAAATGTCCAACCGAGGGGAGGCAAGCAGAGGAATTGTCAAACCAATCACACAGGCACAGGCAAAAAGCTGTGTCCACACAAGAGAGACATTAAAGATGTTCCAGAATCCTCCCGTGACATTTAGACTTACAAAACCAGCAAAACATTGCAGCAAGCTGAGCTAATTATCAAGTGTCAAAACCTGCACGTAGGCACAAATCATATTTATAATCAGCAACGTCAAACAGCCAAGAGTAAAGAAGGTGTTAACCAAGTTTGCCCACAAAGTTTAAACCTCAAGCCTGCTTGCAAATCAGATTCTGACTTGTTTCAAAACTGGCTAAAAGCTGATATAAAGTGTCCTTGAAATGTTACAATGTATTACCATGGATGACTACTCAACAAAAGCTAATTAGCTTCCCTGCTCTTAAAGTGAAATTAAAACCTTTTATAAACAAGCTATGATGAGTTATAAAATCCAAAGCAGAAAAGCAATCAACCATGCAAATACAAATAAAGCAGTATACTGTAAAGGCTAACAACAAGACATGCTATAAATAAAAGCTCTTAAGAAAACTGCTCAAGGTCAAATTTTATCATTCCTCTTTGAACACTTGATTCTGTGGGCCTTTTTAGTTACACAGTTTGTAGCTATGCCTATTCATAGAGCTATTTTATTATTTTGAAGAGATTAGAGAATATGCAAATTTTTTTTAGTATAATACTCTGTGAAATTAAAGATGGGAAAATATGGTAGATGATTTACCAAAAAATGCATTCTACGAATCATGACAAAACATTTTCTGCATCAGGAAACAAACAAAATCAAGATGCAGGAAAACAAGTGGGCAAGTCATTCTTTTATCACTAATCTTGTTATTCAAATTGATGGGTCATTTCAGCAATTCACCATTTCACCAAAACAATCCATCAGAACTACTCTTTATTGCCCTGGTTTTCCACAGAGAAATGTACTTATTGGGACTGCAAGTATTTTAAAAAGTGTTTATTCAAATAGCTTTCATAGGAAGAACAGATTGTTTTTGAGGGAAGGTTCTGCAGGTTTTTCTAACTTTGTTAGAAAATAACTCAATAATTCTAATTACTTCTTTTTTCATTGCAATTTTTTCGCATTTTGCACTCCAAGGATCTCTATAAGCAAATAATGGTTTTTGTTCTCTCCAATTTTAGTGCACTAGCACAAGTCTGAAGTGCTTGCTTTGAAACTTTCAGGGCCTGATCCAATCTCAAACTTTTGTTTAAACATTCCTTTGCAGCAGGAGCTGAAGTTGTTTTCTCTAAAATTTTTAAAGCAATCTGAATATGATCCTTTGTCATATCAACTGGTAAAACTTCTATTTTGAAATGTAAATTTCTGAATCAATATTCTTGTAACTAGTCCTTTGAAAAAATAAAGTCCCTGCCTTCTCACAGATTCCACATATACAAAGCAGAAAAATGGGAGTACAAAAGAGATCAGACTCTGAGAATCTGCTTTCCCACCGTTTTTTCAATCTTTAATAAAAATACACTAAAATTATGTAGCTTACCAATCAAAATGGAAGCATGAAATGGTACATGATGTTTGCTTGATTTTTTTTTTCCAAAAATGCCACAGAATACAATATTTTTTTAGAGGAAAAATAATCCTTGGAAATGAAAAAGCCAAAGAGGCCAAACCAGAATTGTGACAACTGATGTATGATTTACTTCAGGAGTATTTTCATAGCTGGATAGAACAGCCAGGAACAGTTTGAAATGTCTCCAGATGCAATTGCACACCTTTGCCTCTAGATACAATTTTTTCAATAGAGAAAGGTCACAATTCAGAAGATTTTCAAAACAATTACAAAATCCAGTCTGACACCACATTCAAATCTCCCCTGATGAGGGCTGACAAAGAGTCTGAATGCTCCTTTGGACAAAAGAATAAAAAAAATAATATATCAGAAAATCCAGACACCCACAAATAACGAGGTCAAGTCGACAGAAGCATATGGTCTGTCTGTGCACTGGCTTCACACAATAAGGATAATTAAACACATGATTTGTTTGAGAAGAGTTATTGGCAGCACTTGAGCTGAAGGTCTTCTTTTAAAGCAGAGAACAGCAAGCTACAGCGATGGGGAAAAGCAAACAAACAAACAAAAGAAGAAATCACACATTTGCAAATTATTTGCCCTGATCTGACTGTTAACTTTACTGGGATTCACACTTCTAATATACATAAACAACACTGCCCAAGACCATGGATGAAATAAACCTCAGGGCTTTTCAGGTTCCAGCTATTTGGTTCTTATTTTAATCCCACTGCTGAGAAGTACAGCCACCTCTACTGGCATTTCTTCTTTAAGGAGAAAGTGATATAAAAACGACACTGAAATCATATCCTAAATTTGTCCCACAATAATCAGTCAGTATTTAACACATCTCTATCCCTGAACAGAAACACTAAGGGATAAATAAAAGCTTCATAGAGTCTATTCCCAAAAAGCAAAGCAGTACAACAAAAATGATTGCAACTTCTGTTGTAGAATGTTCATTCAAAAAGAGTTCCATTTAAGAAATTGATTAAAAAAAAGCTCAGCTGAGTATACAAAGCACTGAATTCATGTAACCTGGACAGTAACTCTTCACAATGAAAAAAAATTACCTTCAAGTAACTGTCACTAAAACCTCCCACTCTGACATTTCTGACATGTCTTGCACAAGATCTAAAGTGTACAGTAGTGTAAAAAACTAGGAAACCTTCAACAACATCACAGTATTACCCTGAAAACACAATTTACAGTGACAGCTTTTGGAAAGACCATCATGTCACAATTATTTTTTTCAAACTAACTGCCAAATAAAAAGCAAAACTGTAACTATACTGCTCCAGCAAGCACAAAGCTCCAGGTTAAGCAAACATTACAACCCTAACAGTGAAACACACTTAAGATACAGGACAGGTCAATAGCTAGCCTGCATTCTTGGCAACACTAAAGAACTGAAGCATATCAGGTGAAAGAAAGCATTTCTATTGAATTTAACATACTAAAATAGACTAATCCATTCTACATTTCTTCAGAAACATGTGCATTAAGCATACATGTTGCATTTATTTATTATGTTTGCTTCCATTGTTTAGTTTAGATGTGTGTATATACATATACTTTACTGCTACCAATGAGCAAGAGTATCTTCTAAAAACCACAGAGCAGCTAATTACACTCATTTCTAACAGGACATATCAAAGAAGTCATAACCATTGATCTGATCTGAGCAGCATGTGGCTTTATAATCAGCATCTCAGTGTGGTATCATAATTTCAACATTAAGAATAACAACAAAACCTAACCTTGATATAACACATTTCTTTCACATCCATTAAAAGAACACAAGAAACAACCCCTTCACCTGAAATACTTACAGATTTGCTGACCATGTAAACAAATGTAATTACCCTGTAGGTAATTTGACCTCTTACAGCCAGTTTGACTACAAGTGATCTGTGACATCTCATGTTTCTCCTCAGATCTCAATCAGACAATTACTTTCAGCTACTTTCTACAAATAAGCACATATACCTATCTTAAGATACCAAAATATTCATGCTATCTAGTGGTCTCAAATTCCTGGGGAGCTCTTTTGTGATGGGTTTTTTGGTGGGTTTTTTTTAAGGAAAAATATTTCTCTGCGTACCGCAACAGCCCTATCTCCAAACTGTAGAGATGTGGATATGACAGATGAATCACTCAGTGGGTAAGAAATTAGCTGGATGGTTGCAGTCAAAGAGTTGTAGTCAGTTTCTCAATGTCCAAATGGAGACCAGTGATGTGTGGTACCCTGAGGGGTTGGTATGGAGACTGGCACTTTTTAACATCTTTCTTGGTGACATGGGCAGTAGGACCAACTGCACTCTCAGCAAGTTTGCCAACAACACCAAGCTGTGTGGTATCTGACATGCTGGAGGGAAGGGATGCCATTCAGAGAGACCTGGACAGCCTTGAGACATGGAACCAAGTGAACCTCATGAAGTAGATACAAGGGGAAATGGTCTCAAACTGAAAAAAGGTAGGTTTAGATTAGATGCAAGGTAGAAATGCTTTACTGTGAGAGTGTGAAGCACTGGAAGGGGTTGCCTAGAGAAGCTGTGGATGCCTCATCTCAGGAAATGTTTAAGGCCAGGCTGGATGGGGTGTTATTAGCACCATGCTCCAATCAACTGAGCTAATCTCAGTTGCCTCATAAACAGGAAAACCATGGTCTAGAAACAGTAACAAAGATGTTTGCAAAAGATTAGAGAAGGCATCACTGAGCCTCTAGTTAGACTCGACTAAGGCCATTAGAATGTGTGTGCCACAAGGTATAAGAAGGTGAAATTTTAAATGGTTTTGGTGACAAGTACAGAGTCTCCAAAACACTCAGTGCAGAAAATTAGTATTTTGGTTTAAATTTCCCAAATCACTGTGCTAATTACATAGCTTAGATTATTTTTCCATTATATTATTCTTCATCAGTATTACTGAACATTGTGATGCTACAACACTAAGAAATATGGCACCATCTGTATTGCAAATGGGTTAACATTTCTGAATAGAACTATAATTTTCATATTGATCCTTTCTGCAACAAGGAAACAGAGTTTGTAGAAGAACTAGTACAGTGTAGTAATTATTCCCACAGAAGAATAGATCCAAGAAGCATAATCGTAATAAAGATTAACTGAAAAAAAGATTTTATTTTCCTTACAGGAAGGACCTTGGGTTTTGTTAAAGACTTGTTCCCAAAAAATTTTGCATTGCCAAAATTGGATGGGAAATCCGGTTTTTAATTTTTAAAGATGCAAATCAATAAAGCCATAGAAGCTTTTATTAAATGTCCTGTTACTTTCCATTATTGCAGTATATAAATCAATTTGCTATAAAGCTTTTTTTTGAGAATGAAGGGTAGAGTCAACCACATCAGCCACACACTGCAGTTCCACCTAAACAACACAAATGTCAACACCCCCCTTTAGTATAACAAGCTAACCTAACAACAAACTCCTACATTTAACTTGCATTTGAAAAATGCATCTATAATGTCTCAATAAACAACACAGTCAAGTAGCCTCTAATGCCTTTTTCTTCTATGTCAGATTTAACAGCATGGACAAAAAGTTAGGATGTACCACAACACCAGGTATAGATAAAAGCAGAAACACAGATTCTTGCCAGGCCCAGAGAGCTATTCTCCACTAATTAAAAAACTTACCAAGTACAAAAATACAACTATGAACACAATCATAAGCAGTTTGTCTTAGACTCTGAAGGATTAAACCAGCAGTATCATGAAAAATCCAAAACTAAGACTACAATTTACATGTAAACACCTGCTAGAGCTTTAAATAAACCACCTCTCTCACCTGGCACTCTGGTAAGTTTGTGTACCTAGAGAGCACCAAGACTGTGAGGTGGAGAGGATATACCCACACCCAAACACAGCAGTTTCCACCCCTCCTCACTTAGGAGGTTCTGTCAGAGCAGCCCCTGCTCTATTCCACACCCCAAGACCCTCTGTTCCTCTGGCCCAGCCTGCAAAACCAGCACTCAGCCCAAGCACACACAACCCCTGTTTGTCCTCCCACACATAACAGACCTTGTACCCCTGAGCAGCACCTGCCTTGAACCCCAGCAGCAGCAGTGCTGCAGCAGCTCCGCACCCACGCAGGCAGTGGGACTGAGCAGTGGCTGCACACACAGCAAACCCCAGCACTGCTGCTCAGCTCCAGACTGAGCAGAGGGCCTGTCCTGGTCCTAACAGCCTGTTCCCTCCCAGCTCAGAGGAACACAACATTCATTCGTATTCCAGAGTGCATTTGAACCAAGCCAGACTAAAATAGTATTATGAAGGAGTGACAGAGGGAAAAAGAGGATACAGCAGCATGTTTTAAATGGCACTTTTGAAAAAAGCCACCCTACATTCAGTATCCAAGACATTAGGTTATTGTATGACTGCACTTAAAGTCCTTACTACAGTACATACAAACACACTGTGAATGTCCTAGCATCAATTTCTGTCCTGCATAAGAACAAATTCTCAGCTTCACCCAATTCAAACCTTTGATCACTTTAGTCTACACGTAGCTAAAATACCACAAAACTCAATCCAACTAATTGCTGGATCCCCAAAATACTACAACAACAAGAGAAGTCTTCCATTCAGTTACAGCTCATTCCAAGTTAAACACTTTTGTCAAACTGAGTTAAATACAGTCAGCTCTAAAGCAACATACTACAAATACAGAGTAAAGCATAATCCCTTTTCCAAGGTCTTTGTGTAATATAAAATTGCATTCTATACAACTGCCTTCTCAGTAAAGCAGAGTGGAGAAGGAGAACAAGGGAAAATGAGCCCTGACCTGAGGGAGTCGACTCTACCTTTGAGAAAGCAGTTATTCTACCAGCACATGTGTACACATGTGAATTCCAGAAAGGTCTCCCCTATTTCTTCCAGAGCCTCTCACATCCACAGAGAGCAGAAACAACCTTTGTGCAAAGCAAAAATGTTTTAACCCTGATGCTTCCACGCAAACAAACTCTACAAACACACACACCTCTACACATCCTCCAGAATATGACTCACAGCACATACACCAACCAACTGTGTAGTAACTGAGTGGCTGACCCCTCTCAGGCATCTCGAAAGCACATGGACTGAGCACTACTGTATAATTGCTCAGCAACTACTTATCACAAATATGCACTTACATAAAACTTCCCAAAGGTGTCACTTACTGTGCACACTTAATCTGTGTGTACACAACTGGAATTTCTGGTCATGCAGTAAACCTCGACAGCAACAGGATGCCTGTGCAGCAGCACTCACCCAGCCAGGCTGTAGGCTCTGCATCTGAAGGGATTTCTGCCCTGGCAAAACTTCTGGGAAGAAACTGAAGTAATTTCCAGGAAAACCCATGTGTATGTGTCTCAAACCTTCTTCAAGAACTATCACATTAATGTGCTCACATACTCTTGAATATTCAGAGCTCAAGATTTTTGAGGGTTAAGATCCTGAATATTCTCAGTATAATTAACTTTAGAGTCCAACATGGCAAGGAAACAAAGTACACAGCAAAGCAGAACACAGTAGCACACAGGAAAAGCAACTATTTCTGACAACCTGAAAGCTTCCAAACACTTTAACACAATTTGTTTCTACTACAGAACTGTCAGTAACTCAGTGAGTTTCTGTACATATAAATCAAGATGCTCTTACGTCAAACCATTCCTTTCCCTCCTCTCAGAAACAAACATATACATACAAGGCAGGAACTACAGCCAGAAAACCCAGCCTGCTAAACTAAAAAGAGATCAGTAATGATTGATACACAGCCAAATGTTTAACATATTAATACATTAGAAGAAAATTCGTCTAGCAAAAATAACTGGTCAGAGGAGTGCTACAACCTCAAAAGCACTATTTTAAGAGCTGAAACTTTTAGAAATGCTTAATGGCCTGGGCACAAAGCTCAAGTCATTGCGGAAGTCTGGTTATTGTTTCCACACACGCTAGAGGGTTGAGGTTGCTGACATTCCTTGTTTCTTTGTTTCTTGACAACTGTGTTGAACAAACTGTTTCTGAGAACATATTCTTTCTAACTTGTCCTCCTTGCAAGCAGCTCAGGATCAAAGCTTCATCATGCTCACACACTGCTGCAAATTAACAACAACCTCGTAAGTCAAATGTAATCCCATCACATTTGTTTCATTCAAATCTCTCTCTAACAGTATCTCTACAGTTTGTCTCCACGGGCTGTGCAACTAAGTATGAAGGCTGTTTGTTGGCACGAGTCCTTCACTAGTAATTTGTAATGGAAAAAAGGATTTAGTTCAGCCCATCTCTGAACTGTCTGAGGAAACTCACACGTTCATGGCATTGATAAGACAGACCACAATGTATCTGCAGGCTACTACAGCAAAATTTATGCTTGACAGGCACTGAAAACTTTTAAATTCTTTTTGAGCATTATATAGTAAAATTATATACTGCCACAAGTGAAAAAAAGGAGGGGTTCTGTTGTTTACAGTTAGATAGATGGGTGGCACATCTGTGGGAAGCATCCACAGGAATAGGCAGAAAGCTGCATGAAAGCTGAGGAGACAACCAGAAAAACAGCTGGAAGCACAGCTCTAAAATACTGCAGAGTAATTGCTTTTTAGGCAGAGACTAGCTGGAATAAAGCCTTGCACTGTGAGCAAGGAAACTGCTTTCTATTCACTTTCTGCCATGCTCAGGAAAACAAAATATAGTGCATTATAAACAAAACTAAATTATAGACTTACCAGTGTCTCATCTTAAAAAGAAACAACTTTCAGGATTCTAGTCCTAAAGACTGTATCAATAATGAAAAAAGCTTTTTTGTTATCCTGGCAGCAAATAAAGTCATAATTACACAGTAGGAATAAGGTTACTGAGTAAGATACTACTCCAAACAGAGTGAGGGGAAAAAAAAAAAAAAAAAAGGAAAACAAAACCACACTTGAAAATAAAAGTAAGTAATTTTTTGATGTTTTTCTAACACAGTATGTTCACAGCTCCTAGCTATAGAATTGATTGTTTATTGTTAATAACAGTAAGAGATTAAAAATAAACAGATAAGGGAATCTGCTAAAATACAAGCAAATATTTTATGTTTTTTAAGGGATCAAATTTTATTATAATAAAGGGCAACTCTCACATATCTCATGTAAACATCAATATTATTTAGTAATGAAACACACTGTCTTATTGCTCTTGGCAAAAGGAGAGAGAAACCTGGCAAATGCCAAGAATAACTAATATAATTTAGATTAGAAGGGACTTCTGGGGGTCATCTAACCCAATCCCCTGCTCAAAATTAATTTCATCACAATTGCTGCTTCAAAGCTAGAGCATTCCTTCCAGCTGTGGATCTTCCCTAGCTAAGATTTATTTCAGAAGTGTCACATTGACTTTAAAAATCAGTGTAACTCTCTCTTTTTGTGCTAGCCCAAATCTCCATTGGTACCAATTATGGTATCATTTACTTGTCATTGCTGATTTAACTACTCTAGAAACTGCCTACATGGAAATTCTTCACCACCAAGCCCTCCCCAACAATCTACTCTAGGATGTAACTATACTCACCATTACAAAAACTGTCCACTATCGAACTTTCCTCTGCCATTCAATTTCAGTCCCTTAGATCCTGTTATTCACTATGGCCACAAGCAACACGTTATGGCTTTTTTTTTTTTCTTTCATTATTTTGGCAAGAACTTTTAAAATATTTGGAAATATTTCTTCTCTAAGGTAAGGAATGTAAAGACACTGACCCTTCCCTTACAGGGTAGACTTTCTGGATCTTTGATCACTTGTTGCTTCCTTGAACCCCATCTAATGAATCTATTTTCTTTCCAGTGCACCATCCCAAAGCAAACACAGCCCAAAGCAGAGCAAAAAGAAGACTTCCTGTATCTTGCTGGAGCAGTAGACTTCATATGTATTTTGCTATACCTCTTTTTTGTTCAACTTCTATTGTTTTCTGCAATAAGGTGATGAGTCACACTTGGCAGGACTATCATTCCTTCCTATAATGCCAACAACAAATTTCTTCCCAATTCTTCACGTATACATTTGTTTTTCTTCTTCTTTACTGCACCCCATGTTTTGACTGGGGCACTTTTACCTACCTTCAACCCCCCATTCACCTCATTTCCTGACTCAGCCTCCTATTTGCCTAACCAATTTTAAACTTCAATCTCTTTGTCTACCTTTGTTGCCCCTCCCATCGTGGTGCTGTTTGAAATCCAGTAAGAATTCTCTACCTTTAATCATCTGGATTCACTAAGGAAAATATCAACTACCATCAAAAAAGGACAGCTCGTTGCAAAGCCCCTTTTACTCACTTAAAAACGTTATAGTAAGGTATGAGCAGCTGTGTCAGCTGCAACTGCCTGTCCTGGCTTGGCTAAATTACGCCCATGACAGTCTCAATAGCCTCTGAATGTGAGCAGCAACCAGCATTTTGGAGGAGCTGTAACCAAAACTTGGTAAAAATAAAACTCTTAACAGCAGTGTAGCATTAAGAAGCACACATTCTTTATCTGGCTGGATGCATGAGGAGATATCTCGTGGAAGCAGAGAAGACTCAGGCTGAAGAAGAATTAAGAGAAGCCACACTGAGCAAACGTATGGGCTTTCCCCAACTCTAACACCAGGCTGTAATCAAGAGCAGTACCTAAAGATGTTGGCTAAGCCAGATCCCATTAAATACTCTGGTAGCAACCAAGTTTTATAATCCCATAAACACATGGGCTAACCTAGCCAGCAGGTTAGAAAAAAATGCAAGGAAGAAGGCAGTGCTGCAAAACCCCTTTGGTAGCAATCCTTTTCACTGCAGTTGTCCAGAAATCACTGGTGCCAGAGGAGTTCTGCTGCAGCAGTCATGAGACAGACACAAAGATGCTGCAGACCTGAACACTGTCCCACCTGAACAGCTATACAGCTCATCTGCATTATTCACCTGGGACTGGGTGTGCACTACCTGCACAGGACTCTCAGTAACCAAACCAAACCTACATTCCTGATTAGCTTTAATGAAATTCAACTGTTTTTAGTATCAGTAAGCTATAGGCCAATTTCTTGTCAAAAACAAGCTTAAAGTGTATTTTAGATAAAGAACACAACAACATTCATGTGCTGGTGTTAAAAAGAAAAAGGAAACTCTTATTTCCTTTAATTTCAGCTCCTGGAAGATCTGCAACAGAATTTCCGAAGGAAATTAACATTTCCCTTCGATTTAACAGAAATGAAAAAGCCCTCTCTTCTCCAAACTGGCATAAATTGTTATAAGCACTTTCCACTTCAGCATCCCAGCCCATCCCTTCCCTTTCCCTGCCTTCACTCCTCCCAGTTGGTAGTCCTTTAAACTGTTTTGGTTGGTTGGTCTCAACTCACATCAGTGGGAAATGGGCACCTAACTGAAAATCAGAACACACAGTCAGAAGGCTTCAGCAGCATTTACATGCATAACAGCTTCTCTTAGGATCCATGTAGAAACTAAGGTAGGTTATAGTTGCAACATAGTAAGTTATATCTATCAGATTTCTCACCTTTTTTTAAAGAGAATATTGAATAACCACTGCCAAGGGGGAAGATAGACAGACAGATGGATAGACAGACAGATAGAAAGACAAACAGATAGACAGACAGACAGACCAGGTTCTATCCTCCTTGCCTTGTTTCTTCTGTGATTCTTCCTGTAGGATTTTTCTTCCTGCAGGGATAAATATTCCTGCTTCTTAATCCAAAATTAGCCACCACTGGCTGAGGCTTTTTGTTTCAGTCTCAGTTAGGCTTTGTTATCCTTGCTAAGTTTAGATGTTTTTGAACACTTATGATTATTGTGGCTGAGAACCAGCATGGTAATTCTAATTTTGTGAAAACACACAGAGGAAAGAGAAGATGACATTTTTATCATAAAGCCCAGGCCATTTTCTCTCCAAATGAGAGAAAACATCATGATTAAAAGAAAACATGTTCAACCTTCATTACTTAAGTGT
This sequence comes from Notiomystis cincta, assembly GCA_013398075.1. NCBI lineage: Eukaryota > Metazoa > Chordata > Aves > Passeriformes > Notiomystidae > Notiomystis > Notiomystis cincta. The sequence continues at coordinate 83,416 of VZRX01012426.1, forward strand.
AAGTGAATTAGGAAGCTAGATAAATATCTCAAAGGTTCTCCTGGAAGTCTTCATGTGGGAATTTGTACTGGTGTACCAAAATTAGCCACCCTCATGCAGTGAGGAAATCCTGCAGTTATGACAACACCCTTGGATGAATTGAAAACCAGAAGTTCTTCAACTAATTCTTCATCATTAAAGAAAAATTATAAAATACACTAATGGTTTCAGGGTGCTATGAAAACGACACAGTTTAGCCAATTCAGAAGGGCTAAATTGCATCAGATTTTCACAATACACATTGCATAGCTGTTCTTACCACTTCAAGTAGCCAAACATCTTCTAAAAGTGATGCAAGACAATGCTAACAACTGTCTTTGGCCAAGAATAAAAGTCATGTACTTGAAATGAAAAAACACTTAAATTCCATCCTACCATGCCTGCACTAATTCAGTAAAGTTATTTACCTTCCTTCCCAATTTCCACAGCCATCAGGAACTTTGTTGATCCAAGAAGGGGAGGTTCCTTAGCATTATGGAGCATAGGGCTCTTCCTGGAATATTATGCACTCAGACCAAGGGTCACATTAAAGAAGAACAAAGCATCAAGACTACACACTTTACATAGCATACAACCTCTTTGATGTAATTTTTGTGACTGGTCTAACAGGTATGCTGTACTGTTCCATACTGGTTAGATCTTCTTAAGAGCAGTGCCTTTAGGGTAAAAAACCCACCACATTTCTAGAGCTCACAAATGAGGTGGTGAAGACCAGTGACCCTGAGCAGGTCAGTAATATCAGTAATACCAGAGAACAAAATTCAGTCAAAAGAGATGGTATTAAGCATTAAGTTATTCCTTGCATAAGAGCTCAGTCTTAGGAGGAACTCAAGGACATCTCACACTGAACTAACTGTGCATGTGAAGTGACTGCAGATCCTTTAGAAGTGTTTCTTCTGCGCACCACAGTAATCAGCATTTTTTAAAATTCCATTTCCATCATCTAATTCATTCATGCTAACCACAGCACACTTTTGACTCTAGAAAATAGTCTTTCAACTGCTTTGCAAGAAATGCCCCAGGAGAGGTCTTTCCCAGGTGCATTCAGGGCTTGTACAGCTTCCTTATAACACCAGTGCTTCTGCAAATTGCATGAAGTCCAGAAAGCAACAAAGATCTTGAACTAATTTTGAAGACTCTCTCCAATGACCAAAAATATTTCAGTCAACCCTCTTCAAACACAGTTATTTGAAAAGCAAAACCATGTCATTGGCCATTTCATGTAAATAGCAATATCTGCCTTGTGAAATGTTATTCACATAATCAAACCTCTGGGTAAGATACAGCCATGCTCTTTCCAGCAATGGCATTTCAAACAGGGTATTTCCTTCAGCTCCTCTCAACTTCTTAGCGTATCTTAAAGTTTCTAAAGCATTGTTCTGCTGAGACAAACTTTTGTGCTTTAAAGTTATCACTTAGAAGTGTCTAAACCCTTTCCTGCATAGATTAGGACAACACACATTTACTAGAGGAAGATGTGATCTACAAAAATATCATATCTCAGTCTAATTGATATTCTACAAATGATGCTGCATTTTAAGTGACAATTATCCAAGATCTTAGTTTCTAAATTAAAATTAATCACTTGAAAACTGATTAGGGTTGTTTAAAAAAAAAGCATTATGCTTCTGCTTTAAAAAGCAGAATTTGTTTTAGTTACCATTGAGCAATTTGAGGGGGGTTGCTTTTTCTTTAAGAAAGTATAAAATTGCATTTTCTTTCTAACTGCAGATTTGCTGTCCAAAGATTGACAAATACCTACAAGAACCTAAATGTAATATAAAGGTAATGAAAAACAGAATATGATGATGATCAAAGAATGTGACACCCCACAGCCTTTCAGTGAATGGGAACAGCAAGCTATGTTTGCTTCTAACTTGGCCACTCAAAAATTTGTAATGAAAACATTATCAATTAATTAAAATTCCATCCCACAAGGCTATAAAATTACACTGAACTGGAAAAAAAAAAACCTTAGCAAACATTTATCATCAGTTTCTAAAACCTTTCCATTGTATGTTGATTGAAAATGTGGTACTGAATTAACTCAAATCTGTTTTGATTTTGAATAACCTGTGAAAGAATTAAAAAGCAATATTCTATGTATAAACTTCTCTTGAACTATATTATTTAGACTTTAGTTTCCTAACTGTGATTTATGATTAACACATTACTGATGTCTTGTTACACTGATTTTTATTTCACAAATTATCATCGTAATGGTCAACAGCAAAGAAGATAAATGAAGAACTTTTATACCAACATAAAGTATTGATTTTTAAGCATTCAGATAGAAAACAAAAATACAAAAAAACCATAGCAGTCTAACAGAAACTTAAATTGTTGCAAAGTGCCATATATTGTATACTCTCCAAATAGCAGGTTTTTGTTAATTTAGAGAGACTTTTCTTTGTGTCATGCTTTGACAAAAGAGATCTAGACTTGTAAGTCATATATTAGGTAAGAAAGAAAAAAAAATAGAAATAATTTCATAGATACATACCTTTGCTGAAGTGAAAGCAAAATTCTTACAGAGGTTCTCAAGCAACAAATTAGTAAAAATGTAACTGCTGAATTTGTTTTTAGTCAAAATGAAGGAAGTACTACTTACAGTGCTATTCAGACACCCTTTTCTTGTCTTAGGCACATCTACACTTTTATTGTCTAATTAAAAAAAAAAATCTATATAGTACCATAACCTTGAGAACCTGACATTTTTCCTGCTGCTTGCCTTCAGAAAGGTAGCCTACCAACCAACTGCTACAGCAGAGATCACACCACAAAGCATCTGCTTCTTCCACAAGTGCTCAATGGAAAAAAAAAAAAAATCAGTATGCCACAGAACTCATCTGCTTCTTTTATACTTAAATAAGGGTTACAAGTTGGCCATGCTACAACAAACAGTATTCCTGGAAAACATCAGCTTCCTCTAATTGAACCTGAGGCACAACTGAAAATAATATTTTCTGCAGAACAATCAGAACAAACAATCATTGAAGACGAAATTAGTTTTAAAATTACTTGATCTTTGAAGGACACAGCCTACTATTTTTCAAGAGATCAGATGTTTATGAAATAAAAAACCCAATCCTTTCTTCTTCTAGAAAACATTGCTGAACAAGTTTATTTGCTTTACTGAAGGACAAAATCAAATCATCTTTCTTTCATAAACAATCCCAACCCTCAGAAAAACTGGATTTTTCAGGGTTCACAGGGAGTGCAGTAAGATCAAAGATATATGAACAGGTAAAAGTCTACTACACAAAACAGTTACTTAAGTATTTTATAAAATTGCTCATGTTGTTTTCATAGATGCATTTCCTATTAGCTAGTCGATTTGCTCATTTAATTTCACTTCTTCTATGGTACTTTAACAAGAAGTATCTTAAATTTTTTTCAAAAACAGCAAGAAAAGTCTTTCAACAGTGACTGGCAGTTTGCCATTGCCATCAGTAAATCACCAGGGAAGACAGCAGCACCAAAAATAACATTCTGTAGTTGGGTCCATCGGCCATATGTTACATGCGAAAAAAAATAAATAAACCACCAACCAAAAACAAACATATGTTTCTCCAACAACCAAAAACCAGGAAACAAAAACTATTAAAAGCAAACCACAACTGTTCAGCCTTGGCCAACCCATTCTTCCAAGAGCAGCATTTGTCTTTGTTCAGGTACCTTTTTTTATTTTTCCTTTGTAAATCAGGACCACTGAAAGTTAATTTTCCTGAACTTACTGGCAAGTGTTTATTTCTCACCAAGGCAGTACCTTCTGCAGCAGAGCTAGTCAACAAGCAATTTACAGATTGCTAACCTACAGCAAATGCAGCCACATGAAGGTAATTTGGTTGTGGAGCTTTTTACTTACCTTTCCCATTTTGCCATGCAGTATACCAGGACAAACTGAGGAAAGTAGTGATGAAAACTAACACGGTGGCCACAGTTCCATTTCGGAGCCTCATCTCATTTCAGCATCACACTTGTTTATGTTCTGTTAGTGATGAGGACCTGTCTGCTGGGCTTGCTGCAATGAACTCAGCTGAAGGACTCCAGCAGCAGCTGGACAGCAGTGACACAAAGCGTGGCCCTCACGTATCAGACGTATCATATATCAATCCATTCCAAACTGTTGTACGCTTTCTTAGAGTTCTCATCAATCCAGCTTCTCTTTATTCTTCTAGTCCTGTTTAAAGGAAACAAAATTTTAACAGATTATGCCAAAAATACTTAGAAGAGTCTCCCAAGAACCAAAATACACTACACCCTCATTGCTGTGTCTTACGTGCACCTCCCTCGCATTGCCTCAGTCTTGGCTCAGAGAACGGAACTTGTTAGATTAATGTGTGCCTTTTCTGAGACTGTTTGCATCTGGGGGAGCTCTATTTCACAGGAATTTGGTTACTGAAGGACAAACATACACATCACAGACATTACAATTTTATTCTCAACTCAAGGCAAGGTCACGTTCACCTGGCAGGTGTCAAACTGATACAAAAGCTGCTTTCAGCATGCAACAAGTCAAGCCCTCAGTCCTAAGACTTCACTTCAACAAAAACCCTCTGAGTCCAGTGAGGCCTCGTAACTGCAGGAGCAGAACCACCTCCAGCGAGCTGAGACCAGAGCTTTGAACACCTTGGACAAACCTACATCACCCATCTTTTCTCTGCTCAAATACTGCAAGAGTATTTGATCCATCCACAACCATTTCTTTCCTGTCTCAGCTGCAGCCAGAGCACAGACTCCAGTCCCACATGCAGAGACTGCTCCATCTATACCAACTGGCATCAACCCAGAAGCCCCCAAAAAGCCATGCTATGTCTATATTCTCTGATATCTCTACCACACACACATAAAGAGAAAACCTAAGTTACCTACAGTTCAGTTTTATCCCTCAGGAAAGTTCCATATCTTGGTATTAGAAAATCATCAACTGGCCAAACACAGCCAGCATCTAATTACACTGGCCTAAGCAAGACAAAGAGAACACAGGGCAATAAATGAACCAAGTTTAAAAGAGAGGGGAGAGGTTTTCAAAGTATTAAATCATCTTTACAGTAGTCAAACATTAGCAGTCAAGATTCTTTGAAGGCACTGCCAGGCTTTTTCCCCCACTATAAACTATATCTCATGCAAGTATGTTACTCAGTAATAAATAACTTGCTCTGCATTTTCTTTGGAAGCAATCTCTGCCACTTTCTTGCCTTGCTGCATTCAGAACAACAGGGGAAAAAAACCACTTTTTATATTATAGTACCAAGAGATTCCAGTCAAATTTGAACTACTCTTCCCCAAGCTTATATCACAGCACATATTACCTTTACCAAAGGGCTCACAAAACAGGGCATAACCAACAGGCATGGTTACCAAAAGAATGGAAGGGAATAATAAAGTTGCAGAACTACACGCTCTTGTGTTCAAATCTCAGTCACAACATCCAGGTTACAGGAAGTGTTTACCTTTGGACCATGGTTACCTCACCTACAATGCCAGTAACGTGCTCTGCTTTGAGGAACTTCACGCATAGATAGGTTTGTGGCTTTAAACATTAACTCAGAAAGCCCACAGTACCTATGAGGAAGGGAACAAACACAAGCACATGGGAAGCAGACAGAGTGGATGGTAAAATTCAGTGAGAAACAAAATAATGAACTGGAATAGAAAGAACTGCACAATATCTTATGATATGAGAAACCTGAGCTCAACACAATGAGAGATAAAGACAACTGAGACACCTATAGAGAGCTAACACAGAGAGCACAGCATGCCAGGAAATATCATCAGTAACAGCACTCTGGATAGGAGATGGACATAATAAAGGCCAGAAGTGTCAGCAGTAAAAATTAGGTGAGAAGATAAAAATCTTGATGAACTTTAACAGCAAGGAGAGGCAAAGATCCCAAGTCTCAAAGTTTTATAAGGACCATCTATGTGAATTTAGGAAGTTTATGTGATTCCCAAACTACCAGAATAAGCAACTAGGTTTAACTCAGCTGAAGTGTCTCTGAAGCAAGGATGTTATCTGGTTTCCCCATTATTTTAGCATCAGTCAGATCTCTCTGGAGCAGCTCAGGTGTGCACAAAGGACCAGGCTGCAAACTAGAGGGATTATCCCAGTAGGGGCAACTGACAGCTGGTCCAATGTGCAAACACGAGAGGGCAACCAGGCGAGTAGAAATATCATCTGATAATGCAAGGAAAGTGAACAGTCTGCCTTTCCAGAAAATGTGGGCATAATTTTTACATTTGCTGCAACAAAATCAAGATGTTGCCTTGAATCAATCAGGGCCTCTCAATTGTGCTATCTGAATCCTCAAAAACACAGTCAGAAAAAATGCAGAAAACAAAAAAGTAGAAGGAACAGCAGCAACATGATTGAACCAGCAGTCAGTATGCACAACATTGTGTCAAATCAATAATTATCATGAGTTTGAGTTGGCTGGTTCTGCTTTCATCCTTCTCTTTGGGTGTTGTAGCCACTCCTCTTAGCACAGGCACCAGAAGCTCAGCTACAGCTCAGCAGTACTTAGATGATTATTTAAGCATTTCACTATATCAAACTGCATACATCAAGGCCATGCATGAACCAGACACGTCCCAGCTTTTAAAAATGCATATGGCTAAACCAGCAGAAACACACGTGTAGATGCACATAAATTATTTAACTCTCAGGTGGTCACTTTAGGTTTGCTCAATAATTTACAACACAATCTAAACAAATTTAACTGAGGGGTGATCCAGTTTGAGATGACAGCATGATAGGGTATAACTAGACAGATGAAGCCTACAAAATTTGCCAGTGCCATTATGACCTGAACCTTCCCCACTGCAGACCAAAGGGAATGACCTGGCTGGATGCTGGAGGCCATGGGTGCTGAGGGTGCTGGCACCTCTTAGATGCTGAGCAGAACCCTACTGAATCACGTCTTAAATAAACCAAGAAGTTTCTGCTTGTATCCAGACACTCCCAAAATACATCCAAAGCATATTCCCAACCGCAGACCACAAAAACTGATACACTCCAGCGCGCCTGCAAAGGCTTTTCACAGAGCTGCTGAAGGCTTGGATGGTACGGGATCACAGCACGAAGCGCGCCAGACTTCCGAGAGGATGAGCCAGACCCCATCCTGCCGGGAGGGTGCGAAATCACCTACCGCGGTAGCAGCGCTGCACTGACAAGGCTGCTCTTGAAGGGAGGCACGGAAGAATGGCCCGTGAGGAAACGGCAGCTAAAAGGCGAAGGCGGCGGGGATCTGCTAAACAGGGGCTTTTCCGCCTGATTTCCAGCGACACGCTCCGCCACAGCCCGCGGCGCGCAGCCGGCCGCCGCCGCCCGCCGCCCCGGCAGCCCGCAAACCCGGGCAAGAGGGCTCGGCTGCCTCCCTGG
>VZRX01012426.1:91272-170827 GCA_013398075.1 Notiomystis cincta
CAGCGGGCGAGAGGAGAGGGCGGCAGCAAGTCCTGCGGAGGAGCGGCCGGCGCTGCCCGCACCGCCACGCAGGTGCACGGGAGCGCAGAGGGGAGCGGGCGGGCGGATGGCGGAGCAGGACGGCCCCCGGGCTCCCTCCGGCGACACCGCAGAGACCCGCGCGGAGGGGAAGCGCCTCCGCCGCACTCTCGCTCCCGAGGGTGAGGAGAGCCGCCCGTCCCTGGACCCCCCCGGACCGAGCCGGCGGTCCGCAGGGGCGCGGGGCGCGCAGGGGCAGCGGGACGCGNGCACGGGGGTGGTGTCTTGGAGCGCGGCTTTCGGCAGCGCGTTTCCTTTTCTGGAGCCGCTTTTTGGGGTTTCGGGAGAGCCCCAGGAAGGGCTTAGCTGCGCCAGTGCGTGGGTACTCATGGCCTCCCTAGTGAAGGCGCACCCTGAACTTGGGTCAGGGCTGAGCCCCTGGCCTGCTACGTGGGTGTTTCCTCATGTGCCTGTCAGCGCCGCACCAGCCGCGTGTATCGGTACCCGTGTGACCGGCTGGCTCAGCGCTGACAGCAAGTCACAGTCAGGAATTTCACCGTTGAGTTCATACCCTGCTAATAAACACCTCCCCGAGCTCGCATTGAGAGCTGTTGAAATTAAAGAGCAGCTTGTTGCTTCACGCCAGTAAAAGGAGCCCTCTGTGCTTTGTCCCGCTCTGGGCAGGGAGCTCTCGTGCAGTGGCGTGTGGGCCGCCCACGGGGTGGTTACAGGTACAGCCGTGTGGGTGTGAAAATGAACTCGGTTTCCTCCAGAGGTTCCTGCACTCTGCAATCACTGAGAGAAAGTCAGTGGCAGCTTTACTCTATGCATTCACTATTTAGGGTCATGGCGTTGCCGTTCTGTAAGTAATCCCCTACCTTCAGTGGTTCGTTTCATGTGTTCCAGGAATTCCATGCATCTTTGAGGGTCTGAAAACTTCCATTCAAATCAGATGGCAGGCTTAGCTCAGGGTAGGATCCTATCTACCTCACAAGAACTCTGCTCTTGGTATGTTCTGCTATCAATCCTTGAACATTGGACTTGATTCCTTCCTCTTCTGGACTTACCTTCCACCTGCTTCAAAGTTTAGAGTACACATTTTTAATCTCCATAGAATTATAGAATCATAGAATTATTTGTATTGGGAGGGACCTTAAATGTTATCTAGGTGATTAAAGCTTGTCTAGGTCCAATGCCCCTTGCCATGGGCAAGGACACCTTTCACTAGACTATGTTTTTTAAAGTCCTATCCAACCTGGCCTTGAACACTGCCAGGGTTGGGGCATCCACAGCTTCTCTGGGCAACCTGTGGAGTTTTATTCTCCATTAAGGCTCTTACACTGGATACAGTGGGATAGTTCCCCACTAGAACTATAGAAACTGTGGATAAATCTTGTAAGTTATTCTGTCTGAAGAGTGACATTTAACAAGTTTCCATATGCTTTCATTTTTTCTTGCCAGTGCTTCAACACATTACAGTATTTTTACACATTTGGGTACCTGCACAGTAGCCCTCAGTGATTTTTCTGTCTTTCTCAAAGATTTCAAAGAGGGTCTGGTGGCAATTCAGGCAGATCGCAATAAAGAAGCTCAGGAGAAGTTTGCAAGGTCTTGACACCCAGGCTGTTCTGTGATTTTACTCATTGAGTGGTGAGAATTTATTATGTAAATGTGTGCTTCAATCCTCCCTTTTACAAAGAAGTGGAATGAAGTGGATTTTTTATTGAAAAACAAATTTAGCACAATAACTTTCCAACAAAAATTAGAGCATGCACATCCTCATGCACACAGACACATGTATGGTGGAATTTTCTGTGGAGATCCCAACAAGCTAAAAACATTAAAGGCACCATTGTTTGCATCTAATAGATTAGTGCTGCTTAGGGATATGAATTTTTGCATTTCTGTGCTGGAAAAAAAACTGGCAGAGACATTTTCACATAAAAGTCCTTTTGTCAGGAGAGCTTAGTCTGCTGAAGGAAAGACTCTGTTACAAGATGAGTATAATGACAGTTATTTCACAAGGACTGCCTGAGCCTCCCTGCTTTTTGTCCTTTCACTGATGGAACGTTTGCATTAGGAAGGTTTACCAACAGGAGCTTGACAGTATCCAGTTAACTATTAACTTCCCCAAACAATAGAGTGCATGTAATGTAGTTGTTCCTCTGCAGCTTGAGTTAGTTAGCTTGAGTTAGTTTCCTTAAAAAGAAGACTAAGTTCAAATCAGGGGAAAAAAATCCATATTGCCCTCATCTGACCTACTACAGCAATAATCAAATGCCTCTTGGCATATTCCACTGCTTGATGCATGGACAGAGTGCACAGTGAAGGAAATGCTGGAGCTGCCAGTGGGAAGGAGTTGGGACAAGCACACTAAAATATCCCTTATTTCTGGTGAAGGGGGCAGCCCCTTTTTAGGCCTGAACAGTATTTAATGCTGGCAAATTTCTGAATTTGTTCTTTCATCCTGCAGCCACTGCTGTTGAACCAGAGTATCCATCTGAAATGGGAGATGATTAAACAATCCCAAACTCCCAAAATTGTATTTAAATACAGGTGTAAGGTACGTACACTATAACAACCTTAATGGGGGAGACCTGAGGGGAGAAATTAAAATTTGAAAAATACAAGAAGTTTAAATCCCCAGTGTTCCAGCTTTGGCTGCTGGAAAAAAGAAGTTACCAAGGAGCTTGTAATAACAAGCAGGAAATAGAACAACACAAGAGAGAAATGAATAATCATATTTTAACAGAGGAAAGATTTCATGCTAAGAAATTTTTGTTGAGGTATTACCTAACTATCAGAGTAAAGGCAAAGTTGTAAAAGATGTTCCAGGCCTGGCCTGCCATAATTTCATATATGCTTCAGTGGCTGCACACTTGAGCAGCCAACTTTTACAGAGCTGTGTGGTTGTTGCTATTCATCAGATATGGAGCTTATTTTATCCTAGCATTTTCCTGACTCCTTCAAAAGCACAGCACTTTTGTTGTTCTTGCACTCCACTGTGTTCATGTTCTGGCACTGGGAAAGATGCAAAAAAGGTAGAGGTGCTTGGCAGTGGCAGCAAAAATCCTAATGGTTATTTGGCTGAAAAATGGCCATGTGAAAATTGTCTGCATCTCCCAACCAAAACCTGAGTCCTCTCTTAGAGACGGGATTTATTCCCAGCCTGCCTCTTAGCCCTGTTTTTTAACACAGCAAATTCCTCTCAGTGCCTCTACCTCCATTTCACCTTAGTTTTTCTTTTTTCAGTTTTGCTTGATGTTAGCTGAGCACCTTGCTCAGAGAAGCTGTATTTCTGCTGGGCCTTTCCTACACTCACATATCGACAATAAACAAAGAGGGGCACAGGTACACCCAGTGTGGATCACAGAAGGACTGGCTGTGGTTGCCCACTGCTCCTGCAGCTGGTGCTTGCCCCAGGCTGCCTCCTGCTTAAGGCCATGTGCCATCCCTGCAGTGCATGGGTGGGGGAAGGAAAAGCCAACTGCCCTTCAGCCACCTGCTTAAACCTGGTGTGCTGAGGAGCTGGGCATCAACTCATGGCTCAGGGAGTACTTGAGCCCCTTGCCTAGCAGCAGGAGGCCAGGCTCATGGGAAGGGAAGGGAAGAGAAGGGAAGAGAGGAAGAAGGAGCTTTCCCATCCCCTTCCTATGACTAGGTTAAACCATGTATGCATGACAATACAGAAGGTTTTCCCATCTCACAGACAGATTTCACGCTCATGCAAATTCACATCTCATTTCAGTTTTGTAGATGTAAACTGAAACAAATGAATGCCTCAGTTGCTGAGCTAGTTTGCAAAGTACAGTTTTTGCATTGTAGTACTGTAAACTTATTTTATACACAAAGCTGCCAGTTGTAGAGTTCATGGCTCATGTAGCACCTGTTGTAGTGCTAATAGTTAACAAGTAAAGGGATGTAGAAAATCATTGTATATACAAATGCTTAGTAGCCATAAAATGCCATATTTAGGTAATCTTTATTCTGTCTTTTCTGTGACAACATTATGAAATAATCTTCTGTGCTGTGATGCCCCATCTCTGCACAGAGCTGTTTCACTTAGAAATCAGGTGTGATCCTTCCCAGTAGGTAAATTGTTGTTCCACTTTAACAAGATAAAAACTGAGATGTGAGCAAGAGCAAATAATCTGTCTGAGGAGTCTTTTGGGAAGGTAGGAGCAGAGCTTGGTCTTCAAACTTACAGAAACATAGAATCATTTAGACTGAAAAAGACCTTTAAGATCATTGAGTCGGTGGTTTTTACCCTCACTCCCACATCACTGTCATTTCCTCTCTGTGGAGATCCTGTCTGAGCCACAAATGCCTGTGCCATATGCTCAAAGGTGATGAACATTTACATTTATTCATCTCCTTCTGAAGGCAGAGGCTTTTAAACACATTTGTGCTGTTACATAAACATGAACCTGGAAACTGTGAAGTTCATATTGTGCCAATATTTCTGATGGTAGCTAAGGTCCAGTGTCTGGGTAAAGAGCAGTCAGATACACCTATACTGAAGAGATAGTCCAAGTGAGAGGAGATCACATTAAGAATTAAGGATTTTGATTGCCAACTCGTTTTCTAGTTTCCTGCTTCATGGTACTGCAATCCAACAATTAAAAGAAAAATTTTCAGGGAAATTTTGATAGACTTCACACACTGGACATCTTCACTGTAAGCAAAACACACTGTGAAGGGGGCTCCTTTAACTTACCTCAGGGTAACTTGGTGGATGACCCACTGATGACCAGGAAGCTGCAGTTAAAGAGAAGTCTGAATTAGGTCCTCAGCAAGTGTGGTTTCTGAAAGTTTTCTTCTAAACATCTTTCTTAGAAAAACTGAATATAGGTCCAGACAGCATGGCAAAAGAATCCAAGGCAACTTGCATAGGCAAAGACAAGATATTTTAGAAGTCTGTGAAAATCCAGCATATTGTTTCACTGATAGATGAGCTTTGAAAGAGAGTCTGTGGTTCCTGTATAACTCTTAATTATTTTGTGCAGTATTGTTACAAACTATAATGCTTTTCTAGCTCCACTCACTGCAAATGCCCAAATACCTGCTTGAATATTGCAGTTAAGGCTCTAGCATATTTTCCAAAGATGTGAAGATTTGTAAAGACTAATCTAAAATTTGCAAAAACAATGCCAGTCTAAACAACTGACTGCCAAGAGGCACAAGCCATAAGACTTTTTACTCCACACTTCTGGCACAGTCTCCCCTGCTAGAGTGGGCTGGTTGCTCATTCGTCTTTGCATCACTTTGTATGTCTCACCTCTCTTCTTGTCTAGCCCAGCCTGCCTCTCCATCACCAGTGTTTCTTTCCACAGGAAGGTGGGGTTATTCAGGACGTGGTTCAATCCACTTTGTTACAACCAGATTAATTACAGAGTCAAAACCAGGCACCAGGCTAAAATCTAACTCCGGGGCAAGTAGCTCCCTCCTACTCTTGCCCTGTCGCTCAGGAGATGTCTGGAGAGTGGATGTCTTTTCCTTCCACTGCTGACTGAATGGCAGATCTGGACATCTCTTGGAGACCAAACTGGAATAAAGCATTTTCTGCTGCATCCCTTCCCTTTATGTTCTGTTTCTGATGAGGGTCAGTAGCCTGAAAAAAGCCTCATTGAGACTTTAAGAGCTGTACAGAGGGAGGAGCAAGGGAAAGCTTCCAGTGCTTCCTCATGCTGACCTGACCTCTTTCTTTATAGAGAGGGAGCACTAGGATGAACATTTTCTGCCACTGGAGACAGCACAGGGCAGGCAGTGAAGATTCCTCCTCACAGCAAAAGATAACTGGGAGGTGGGTAGCAACAAGTTCATGTTTTCAAGGATGGAGCAGGCTGCATGTCCATGAGTGACTCTAGCTGGATGACTATATGCATTCATGCCTAGTGACCTAATTCCCTGCCCAAACTCTGTACACAGAGCCTGATGCTGGAGATGATGATTGGGTGCAGATTTGTGCTAACTGCAGTGATCATCTGTGGCCCACCAGCACCTGAGTCAGTATCACCTCAAGGGGTAAAGCTCAGAACCCTTCCTCTTGTGCCTTCCTCACCACACCTGCTGCTCTGATCCTGTGCCAATCTCCTGTCTTTCCCAACTGCTTTGCTTTCATAATGCTGTGCCAATGTTGTGAAGAACAGGCAGAAGTGGTTGATCCCATTAAAACTGGTGTGAGTGGAAGAAGAGACAGATTCATGAGCACCCTGTCAAGGCATGATCCTGAAGCTTGCACTCTTCTGGTCACATCCAGCCCCATCCCATCAGATAAGGGTAAAAAGTTCAAATCCAGTTCATCCCTAATCATTGGTAAGGGGTTTTTGATCTCCCCATCAATCTGCCTGCTCTAAATTTCACCCTCAACAGTGTATTCACTGTGCAAGTCGTTCCACACCACAGCAGGGCTATGGACCAGCAGGCTCAGATCCAGCCTGGAGGATGAGGTCTGTTGCTTGAACCTGAGGTTTATGCCAAAATGGTTCTGTCAGCAAGTGATTTGGAGCAGGGGGCAAAGGAGTAAAAGAATTTATACATTTAGACCCCCTTGCTCAACCTAGTTGATAGTACATATCATTAACATTAACTTCTGTTCCTCCAAGACACATTAAGCATCGAGATAATCACTGAGAGCCTGTGAACTGCAGCACTGAAAATAATTATCAAAGCCACTCTCCATTTAAACTAGAAGAGCTGGTGCTCTGCTCTAATGAAAAGATCTCATGCTTTGCCCTATCACAGCAGGGATCCAGGCTGTATTAAGTAATTCTTACTGGCCTTAAAGGCTTTAGTGATGTTTCTTTCATTTGAGTGTTATCTTTCTGTCAATTTAGAATCCCATCTCCTCCCCATAAAGCAAACCTGTAGTTATCCAAGCAGTAGTGGAGGATGGTAGGTGGCAAGAAAAACATAGATAGCACAGGAGCATTCTTTGTGGCATTTAGAAATAATGAGTGCAATTTCCCAGGTCTTAGGACTTTTTAGACCATGGTTTTAGGAAAAGGAGAAGTAAACCTCAGTCAGACAGGAGCCCTAACCACATAGCTGTAGTACCATGTAAGTAGCAACAAGCTCGGCACTGCTGCAGCTCCAACGGGCAACAAAAATTACAGTAATAAGGTAAGAGCTTCGGGACTATCAGACTATCAGCTCCCTCTCCCAGGAAGGACACTGAGGACATAAATTTTTTAATGAAGCAGTGTATTCCCTTTCTTCACTGATTTAAAAGAAGCTTTAGATTCCCATCTCCACTTGCAAAGTAGGTGTTCAGCCTCCTCTCAATTGCATGCAGATTACTCTCCTGGCATACAATGGGGAAACCAGCAGTTTAAGAACAATGTGTTGATATTGTATTTTATTCCCAAAAAGTACTTCTCATAATGACAGCTCCTAGTGTGATCCCACGTGCTGTGCAGCCACGTGGGCAAATGCTAATTCCACCCACCAAATGTGCAGGTAATGAGAGTGAATAGGACAGGGGTCAGGAGGAGACTCCAATCAAAGCTTTTGTGTACCACAGGCAGATGGAGCACACTGAGCAATTAATAAACCCTTTCTGAGGCTGGTACCAGGTTGGTGATGACGAGTTTGATGACTGCAAAGTTGTTATCACTGGCATGTTGCATGTCATGCATAATGCTGCTGTGATCCCTATCCTGGGAGAAACAGAGCTGTAACAAGTGACAAGTGACACATGCAGAGTCTTTTGGTTTTAAGGTGATTACAGGCAACAGAGTAAGGGCACACATGTAGCAACATGTTCCAAGGATGACTCCTGTTAATGGATAATTAAACTTTAAAACCGTCAAGGGCTGTTCTTGTCCCTGACTGCCAGAGCTGAAGTGGGGGGAATGCAAGGACAAAACACATTGGGCTTCACACTGGGCACAGGTGAAGTGGACTTGTCTCGAAAGCAGTGGCTTTCCTCCCAGTCTCTGCCATGCTGCAGGCTCTGTCTCCTTTTCCCTCTGCACTTAGGTGAGGTTGCCAAACGCAAGAGTGTGAGCCCAGGGCTGGCCTTGCTTCCCAGGGAGCCCAGCTGAGATGGTATGTGGTCCTTGGGGGAAAAACATCTGACTTTCTTCTCGCAGAGCATGGCTGCAGCCTGGCTCTCAGTCTTACCATTGTGCCCATCTTGTTTCATTAGAACCTCTTTATATTTTTAATACTGTATCTGCTGCTTATTACAGCCCAACAATACTAACTCAGTGTGCAAACAAGGCCATCATCCAAATATTGTTTTGCATAACCAGAATGCTGGGGTTGCAAACATTTGCATAATGTTTAATTATTTAGTTGAAACATAAAATTTGTCTTCCTCTCAAAAGCATTTTTGTGAAATGTCTCAATAATTAAACACCACTATGTTTATTAACAGCAGGGAAGATTCATGAAATGTATTAGTCAGAAAAAAGCGAGTAGCTGCATCTACAGTAATCACAATATGCCATTCCAAAGCAGGTCCCCAAGCAAGGCAAACACCAGCATGAACTCCTATGTGCAACCAAGCAGAAGACAATTAAAAAGCACAACAGTTCAGCAGCTATAACTTGGAGGGGTCAGGGAGCCAGAATTCAATGGCTTAATTCACTCTTTAATCAATATATAACATTTTGAGAAGGCTGGCTCAATTATATTGAGCCAGCTGAAGTGAGCCTTTTGTCTATGAAAGGTAAAATTTGGGGTCAGCTGGAGGCCCACACAAGGTGCTGCAGCCCGGGAAAGGCGTCTGCAGGCTCCGACACGCTGCCCATTGGAAGGTACCTGGGACCACATTTGTCCCACCCCAGTGGGACCTGGGACAGGGTGGTTCTTCATAGGGTTCCTCTAGGCAGTTGCCTAACAGGCTGCAGAAAAGCAAAGCAGGATCTGGCAAAGTAGCCAGAGACACATAATAAAAACGTCTGCCTTGATGGCACAAGAAAGGGGCTCCTTCTGCAGCGTTTCTGCACCATTGGTTGCTGATAGGGAAGAGGTACCAGTTTCAATCTCAGTCATTTTGGTATGTAAATACAAAAATTCCCCCAAAGTGCACGGTCAGAGTAGGGGCTGAAGTTGACAGATGTGTTGGGATATCCCAGCATCAGGCAAGACCCAGAGGTTCTTTCAAGTAAGTAAAAATTGCAGGCTGCGGAGGAAGAGAGACCCTGGCTGTCATCTACTGGACTCCAATTTGATCAAAGTAGTTTCTTTTTCCCAAGTATAAAAGCTCCAAATTGTATCAGGCTGTTTGAAAGGAAGGCAGAATTCAGGACCAGAAATTGTTTCTCAATTAAAGGAACAATTGCCCACTAAATTAGGAGGAAGTTTGTCTTACGTCCTGGGAGCAAGCATTCACGTCTAAAATAAAATATTTTAATAATTTGAAATTATGAGCTTGCATATAAGAGAAACATAAAAATTAAAAGGTTATTTTATTTTATTTGGGCAAGATTGAGGTTTTATCCTCTCTTTTAAATTTGACTTTATACTTCAGTTGCATTTCAATAACATTATGCAAGAAATTAAGCTTGTGTCCTTCTGCCCTCTCTGAAACTCATCTGTTACTTGCTAACAAGAACTCTACATTACTCAAGCCTTTTTCTGAGATGTGCATATAATTAAGAGGCTCCCTTTTTGTCCATCAATTACATAAAAGCATCCAAGGAAACTACCTCTCCTCCTCCAATACCCTTGGTGTAACTTCCAGGGCTCAGTTGAACATTACTGTTTTGTGGCACGGTGCCAGGGGTCCTGTCACCCTGGACGTGGTGAGGGGATGGCTTTGGGAGGTGAATTTAGGGAGGTGTTTGTGCAAAAGGATAAGAAAGGATAAAATGGGGAAACCAGCACAAGTCTGTCTGCTGGAATAACCACCTCTGCTTTCCCCACATGAAAAAAACCTGGGCCCACATAAACAGGCTCTGACAGCAAATGCTGTGTTTTTCCTAAGCTAAAGTAAAACCCTTCTTCCCATCCTGCTTTAGGGAAGTAGGTCACAAATAAAAATCTCCTTCCCCAATCTCTTGCTCATGACCACAAGATAAGATAAAACATATTCTCATGTTAATTGGGGAAGTTGGGGCATGAAAAGGCAATTCAAAGGCTCTCTGGTGAGCAGCTGACAGCACCATCCACCATCAAAAGTGCCTCTCGACCTGCTGCCCCATGCCCTGCATTCCACTGGTGGACCAAGCTCAGGAGCTGGTCTGATGCTGCAGACACCCTTGGCTGGCAGGCAGCTCCTCTGGGCTGCTTCAGCACACATGGAAAACAGACTGAAAATCACAGAGGAGGAAGCAGCAAGGAAACCGGGCAGTCGGAATTCCCAGCTGAGGTGGAAAGATTCCCTCTGTTGTCTCTTGCTCAAACTTTGCTTTGTATTGCTTTTCTTCCTTCCAAGATTGTAGCAGCACCGTAGCCAGGCTGTGCCCATCACATTGCCCCGCTGCAGAAAAGCACAGGCAGCACGTTGGGAGTTGGGGCACATCCTGTGAGCGCTGGAGCTGGATTTACTGGAGTAGTATATGAGTGAGCTTTGCAGTGCCACAAGGTTGGGGGCCAGGGAGCAACTGGTGCCATGACTTCTTTTACTTGGGACTCTCACTGTTGTGGTTCAACAGAAAGGCAGAAGGCAGCCTACAGGCTTCATTAAGCAAAAAGGAATCCCTTCTATGTACTTGAGGTGAGTGCTGCAGAAGAGGCAAAGGAGTTAAAAGAAGGCAAGTCTTGTTTCAAGGAGTGGCTAGATGGGGAAGATGATGTCTGTTTTGCCTGGACAGGCTCAGGACCTTATTCTGCTGGCTTGTCTGCAGGCAGCCTGCCCATCAAAATTATCTCCGGTGCTGAGTACAGAGAGGATGAGCCAACAGCTTATTAAATAGGAGTCTCTGTTATTTCTGCTGAGAAAGGTGGCTTTTATTTTCCTGAAGGGTTATTAACTGAATTCTTCTCTTGTCATAACTCTGGTTGTTTTCCTCTGCTTTTTCCAGACAGTTCTCCTTGGTTCTTCAATGTAGGCAGTGACTTGGAGGGATTTATTGGTAGTCTTGCTAAATAGGGGGCAGAGGGAATAAAATTAATATGGAAACAGGATTTTTTTTGAAGACACAATCACTAGAGCCTGACTTTGGGACAAACTTGGCTCTGCAGTTCAGCAACTGCCCTCTTCTGATAGAGTGTTGAAATCTTCACAGCACCTTGGACTGCCACCTGCACAAACAGTCCCATGGCCAGAGCTGGACCCTAGAGATGTGTAAATACTGTTGGCCTCACCTCGGCGTGGTCTGGTACCAGCTGCTGGCTGGGGAGGGCAGCACAGATCGTGGTTGGCAATAGGAAGGTCTTGCCAGATTCCTCTGCCTCCTCACCATGTCTGATGGGGCCATGGTTTCCTGGTGCTTGGCCCAAGAGCAGCATGGATGGCCCATCTGCCTTGTCCCAGAGCTGCCAGCATGGGTGACAAGTGACAGTATAAAAGCCCTGCACTGGTAATTGTTGCAGGACCCACTGGTGCAAAGTGTCATTTTTCAGAAGACAGTGAACAGAGAATTCTTTCTTTTTCCTTTTTTTAATTAGAGGTTTCTTGGGAAGAGCTGACTCTCAAAGGCAGGGTAATAATTTACACGTCAATTCCAAACTTGAGAAATCAAGCCATATTTGGGAAAAAATGGAGACTACTGGTTACAATGAGTTAAGGTATCACAGTACTTTGCTCAGCAACCTTGAATAGGCTTCAGTGGAATTATGAACCTGCAAAATCCACCATTTCATACTTATTTGCATAGGTAAATGAACAAAGCAAAAAGAAATCAATGATTAAAGTATTCAATGTGATGGTGTGTGAGATGGAAGGAAGGGAAATCGTCCTCAATCACTTTGTTTCAGTAATATCTTACATGCTCTTAACTGCATTCCTAACAATTCTTAAGAGAGGGATTTGGGATCCTGGAGAGGGAGACAGTTCAGCATTTCCCAGAAGGATCTCCATTTAAGTTGCCTTAAGTGAGCTAGAGTGATTTTCTTCTGGGAATACAGCCAGTGTACACAGAGAGAGTCTGCAGCAAAGGTGCTGCAAGGTACTGCAAAGGAAGAAGATCTGAATGGTCTGTGAATACATGTCCCAGCAGTCCTCAGCTTCAAAGTGAAACATGATGCAGAGAATTATCTGGGAGTAATAATCCATAAAAAAATCTATACATGGGGTTTTTTTGTGAAGTCAGACAATAAAAGATCCCATGCTACAAAATCTTAGTGGTTTCTGTCAGTTGTTGAATATCTTGGCAAACATTGTGAGTATGTGAGCCTGAGTCAGACCTGTGCCCCACTGGAGCTGAAATGCCTTCTCCTACATGAGCTAATCCCTTGCAGCCCCATTGTGCAGGATCACACAGGGTTACATTCCCCCCTGGTGTTTTTACAGACATGCAGCAATGCCCAGTGTTCACACTGGGGTTTGGGGTTTTTTTAACTCTGTAACAGTACAAAAGTTATCTTCTAACCACAAACACAAAATCCTATAATTAAACCTTTGTTACCCACAGCAGAGGGCTCATCATGTATACAAAGCAAACATTTTGGCAAGTTTATTGTGCTGCTTGAGACTAAGAGGGAATTAATAGCATTGCAAAATTACAGCAAGCTGCTTGCTACACTGCTGCTGGATTTTTTCACTGGCAACAAGATTTTATGTTCCTCTTCATCTTGAAAAAAATGCAACAGTTTTTTACTGTTGGACAGTAAAAAAGGCAGGACAGTGCAAAACATCACATCAAAGTAAAGACTGAGGGGGTATTCTGGCCTAAAAAAAATTGTACTTCACTGACCATTTAAAATCATTTAGCTGCAATTTTTTTACATAAAATTACTAAACATTGGGAGGTAGCTGATTAGGGTAATCCAACTAGTAAACTGCATAAATCATCAGGTTTAGGGGGGTTGTGCTGAAAGACAGCCTGATAGACAATTTCATTTGCATTATGTGAGGCCCTTCACTGCTGGGAAGGCACCTTGCTCATTAAACAGAAAGCCAAAGATGTCTCATGCAGCACTTCTGGGAGAGGAAACTTCTATTTTTCAGGTCCATTTTGTTGCTGTTCTTTGACTGTAATTCCAACTCTGTTAGTTTATGTGCATGAGTCATGAACAAAAGGTGAATTTTTAACTTTTATTTCCCTATTAGATGTTATATTCCAACAGTATATATTGCAGCTGCCTGAGCAAAATGGATCAGCCTGAGTTAGTCATATTGTCTCTCAGCTGGAAAAGTATAATGATGTCCTCAGGAAAGCTGATCAGATCTGAAAGGCTTTTCTGGTGGCATCGAGTGTGAAACATAACTCACTGTCCATACAGAGGAGAGAACTATATTTTTATTTGCATCTTTCTATTCCACAGATGAGCCATTTCACCAAAGAAAAATACATGAGTTCTAAAACTATTTTCTGCCTACCTGCTGCAGGACACCTATAGCAAGTTCTACTTGCATGACCCTTTGTCTTAGAAATCTGGATACAGAACAACACTGTGAGAAAATAAAAATTCACCTGGCTGTCATATCAGAGCTTCAAGTAGCCAAGTGGTTTCTCTTGCACAAAGGCCAGGGCCATTGCAGTGGTGGGAGAATATGAAGAAGACCACTGACACTGCCTCCTAAAGACTTTCACAATCTCCTAAATCAAAGCCCTGGCTTTCCTGTTGGACAGCACTTAATGGATTTTTTCTTCCACTGATTTGGTTTTTGGAGCCAACTAAACCTTTGGTGTCTACAACCTCCTGCAGCCATCAGTTCCAGTGTAATTATGCACTATGTGAAAAGAAGCACATGTTGATTCTCTGAAGCATATTTTGAGACACTTGAATCGGTCCATAATTATGGCAGAATTGGTCAAGATCCTGAATTTGTTCCAGGTAGGCCTGAGCAGCCTGCAGGGCTGCAGTGTTGCCCTTGAAGATGGGATGTGCAGCCCATGCTTCCCACCTCAGCATGCTCCCTGGTCTAGATCCCCAATGCCACATAAGGAAGGGGCCTCTGCCCCATGAAGAGCTGGTTGCTCCCTCTCCTCCTCTCCTTGACATGTCCACAAGGGGGTTGGACATGAGGCTTGTTCCTCTTGAGATGGTGCAGGTCTTGCCACGGTACTTCCACCTTTCATCTCCATTATTCCTTCTATGAAAACAGGAAGTAGCCCAAGAGATTTTGTACTCTTCCCCATACAGCTGCACAGATCATGCTCCAGGAATTTAGTCATGATTCAACAGTTTTAATTGTTTTAAACAGGGGGAGAATTGTAAGAAGACAGAATATACCTTTAACTACGTTTCCTGAAAACCTTTTCATGGGGTGGCAATACTTAGAGGATACAAATTTGATCTTTTTTTATATGTTATGTTTCTTAAATAGGGGAACTGGGTTTTTTTTTCAAGATTGCCACAAAAGGTAATAGCATATCTTAACATTACACTTTATCCTAATTAGTTATTTATTTCATAAAGGGTATTTTGGATTACCGGAATTAAGATGGTTTTTGCTGTATCTCAAAAATGTGTCTATTTCTACTGTAGGTTCTGGTGTATTAACACCAAAAGAAAAATATCACTTGAGATTAAGGATTGTGCATGCTTGCTCATGGTGGAGAAGTGTGAAAGTTTTTTGCACAATGAACCTTCGGGCAATTGAGCCCAGGTTGCATATCCTGTAATTAAGTTACTATTTCTGGTGTGGGTCTGTTTGACCACTGAGAGCTGTCTTGCCACCTCTGATTTCAGTGAGTATCTCACACTGCTTTTTGCCACCTGCAGGAAGGAGAAAACCCTGGGACAGCTGGCAGAACCCTGTTTGGGTCGGGACTAGTGACAGCTCTGTGATGGGCTGCAGCAGGTCTGTGCAGCAGCCCCATTCAGGCCCCCAGCAGTCATGCAGGCTGATCCCAACAGCAGTGCAGGCTCACTGGCTCTGTCCTAAGGCTCCAACACACATAAAACCAGTTTCCCCTCCTCCTGTTTTTAACAATGAAAGACAGCTTGACTGAAAACCTTTAACAGCATCTTGGATATTCACGTGCTCAACTCTCTTCTTTATTCATTACTAAATGCAGTTGTCATTACAGAGAGGGCTTGGGTTTTCCTTCCCACCTGTGTAGAGAAGACAAGATTTCAAAATTGCAAATGCAGGTGCTAGAAAATCCTACATTTCCTAAAGTTTTGCCACATTTTTCCAAAGAGAATGTAATGTGAAAAGAAAAACAAAAGCACTAATATAAACGTAAATAAATCTTGGGATTGCAGAGCCAAGGTAGTACTTCACCCATGAATACACAAAATGCTTGTCTTAGCAGTGAGGCATCACAGGGTTTGTCTTTTGCTTCTGTAACTCACAGGGAGGTCTTAAAATATGTTCAGAGTAGTTTCCATCAATCAGCAGCAAATGATTTATCTTGTCAATCTTGCTAAACAAGCGAAGGTGAAGAGCCTAGGAGACTTCATGAGTGGGAGTCACAAACTGGTGGGGGAGACTCAGGCCAATGAGCACGAGGATGTTATATAAAGGTAGTCAAGTACAGACGTGCCATCCGTATGTTACTGGTTTTTAATGAGAGGAATTAAGATTATGTGGGGGGTGATATGTGAAGTTGACACTGTGATGGAATTCACAGTTTTCCCCAGCATTTCGGTTTGAACTTTAGCTCCAGTATTTCCAGTTCTTTATTTTTAATTAAACTCATATTGACCATTGTTACTAATGCCATCCTACTAACTGGGCATGAAGTTTCACAGAAAGGAAAGCCAGTTGCAGCCAGATGAGTCCAGGTAGGAAAGCAACTGTGAATGCATTGATGAGCTTCCAACTGCAGTTCAGTTTCCTTACTGCTTGCCTGCTTGAAAACACTGTGCAACCAAGGTTGCTCACTGAAAGAACTGAGGAATTTTTTTCCATGGTCACACATAGATGAGCATATTTATGCCTCCCAAAACCTAAGCCCAGAAACTGTACCACTGGCTCAGCTAGGCAGGCATGCATCTCAAGCAACATGTTTTAAAGGACTACTTCCTAGCAGCTATTCAAGAATACATCCATGGGCCTAATAGCTTTGGTAGAAAGTGTGTCACGTGATTCCACTGAAACACATCAAGAGAATCAGGATGTTAGTGCACAATTTGTAACTGTAAACAGAGAAAACCATAACAAGTAGAATTTTCCAGCAACAGCAGAAGTTCAGCAAAGTTTAGCAAAGATCCTGTTTGGATACAAACATCATTAAAAGCAGAAAATGCAGGAAATACTTAAGGCAAAAGTTTTATTTTCCAAAGTGTAAGTATGTCCTTAGCATAATTTAAGTAATCCATTGCCATCGCAATTCTGATTGCTACAAAACTGAAGGTAAACTTCTTGACTGCACCTATTGCACACTTTCTCCACAGCTGTATATTAAAACCCTTCTGTATCAAGAGATTCTTCACTGTGATTAGCTGGTCTGTAGGAGTTCAGTTAAATAGTTGACTTAATTATGGAAGATGCTACTTGTTTGCATCATTCTATTTTATAATCTGTGGCATATCACTCCAAGCTTGAGACTTCTTTTTGGCCAGCTCCATCCACGATGGCTGATCTGGAGCAGCATTCCTGGCTTTCTTCAAGTGGCTTATTTCCTCCTTATCCACCAGGGCAGATGATGGAGCTACTGTGAATAAAACACATGAACAATTTACACTTACATGCTGTGCAATTAAATACCATCTTTTATTAAATACTTCCCGTGCCTTGCTCTGTGGTAGAAAATCTTCACATTTCATATGGAAGCTTCTTCTGCAATAAGTTATTGAGGAAGTTACCTTACCATCCTGTGCTCTAAATGATACAATGTTTTTCTCATCACTAGTATCTTTGATCTATAAATTTACCAAAACTCAACATGATGACCTGGAGTCCTTGCTGTGCCCTATGTTAACATCCAGGCCAAAGAAGAGAGAGTCTTTTCATTAGCTAAAGTATTCATTTGTGAATTCCTCCTTTACTCAGCCCCCAGCTAACAGGAATTTTATTACTTCAAAACTTCTGCCCTTCTTTCAAATTTTAATTTACCCAAGAGATTTACAACAAACTCATTGTGGGAGGACTGATGGTCAAACAGTTTGTGATCACACCATTCCAGCTTGCTGAGGAAGCCACATTTAAATTGAATTAGATTAAAAATATTTTTGCTTACATTTTATACTGGCATAGTGCATTTGGGCCTCCATCCTGTGAAAGGGTCTGGAGTTCTTGATTCACATGTCTTTCAGCACAAGTTTTTGGCTACCCCTTGTTACTCTTTTGTTTGCAATCAAACCCGTCAAAAGAATAAGCCACCAAATAAAACCCCAGAAGTGAGTTCTGAGAAAACTCCGCCCTGGCTGATGTGGGGCTGAGGAAGAGATTAGGATCTAGCCTCTACTCCTTTTGCAGCACACTCAAGCAGGACTTCTGACAAGGCTGTGAGATAACAGCCTACATGTTAAGTGTTTTGTTTCTTACCAGGGACATAATGTGACAGTGAATTGGTTCTCAGCAGGGGCTTCGCTTCAGACTTTGTGTCTTTCCTCTGCTCTTCAGAAGTGGTTTTAGGTGCCAAGTGTGAAGGTTTGCTCCATTGTTGCTTCACTGGCCCCTAGACACAGAGAGGGATAAAATCCAAGTAATGCAGGAAGAATGAGTTCAGTTTGGAAAAACAGGAGCAAAAGTAGTGGATGGGGTGCCTGCCACAATTCAGACATCGGCCCCAATCCTCTCCCTTGAGCTGACACCTGTTCAGAAAGTTATGGTGTTTTCATGTTAACATCCATGATACTCAATTTTACAAATTAAAACTGTCCCTCCACATCTCTTATTCATAAGGGTATGAGTAGATAATTATAGTCTTCACTGCAAAATGTATTCCAAGTCCTTTGCACATCTCTACTAGCATACACAGGATTTGGAAACAGCCTTATTCTCTCACGTTTTCTTTCCATCTCCCAAATTTTGTGGGCTAGGGCACTGTATTTTTGGACAGTTGATGGTAAATGGATTTCTCATAAAAAAGAAATCAAACACATCCTCCAATAGATTTTCTTGCCAGTATCAAAAACTGCCCTGAAGTGATAGTGCCTGGTGCCATGTGGGAGAAAGAGAAAGTGGGAGTAGTACAGTGGCACCAAGCCTCACATGCTGCAGTCAGAAGCATCTTGGCATGTTTCTCTGCTAGCTGCTATAGGGAAATAAAATGCATGGCATGAATTTCAGGGATCATTGCCAGCTAAAATCTGGAGTTTCCTGTTCTGACACAGAAACTGTATTTTGGTATCATGTTGGGCATTACTGCAGTTCAGAAATTCGCCTAGACATCTTATTAGGTATTATTTCTTGTTAATCTAACCACTGCTATTTTTCATCATCTAGAGATCATCTCTTACTCCAGGATATAGTATACCTGTCTGGGGTTCCAGCAGTACTACCTGAAGCAAGAAATTAGGCCGTTAGCACTGGGAATGCCATACTGGTCTAGGGCACATGTGCTCCTGCATCAGAGCAGATTTCTATTTGTGCAGGATGCAGAACAGGCAGCATGTCAGTGTTCTGGATTCATGCCAAGCACTTCTGCTGGCACAGCTTTGTCATCTGGGAAGATCGCCTGCTACAGGTATCACCCTGTTTTGCATGGGATCTCTGAAGAGGCAGTGTCAGCCCATATTCCATGGCACCACATGGGCTTCTGAATTATCCATGTACAGGGAACCAGAATTTATATCTTGGCACTCTCTGCAAGTGCAAAAGTTATTTTTATCCTATTTCGCTTCTCAAGGCTCTAAAAATTGTTACCTAGGAGCTTCTGGGACCAAGCTGTTCATTCAGTGTTAAATCAGTCAGGAGGTATAAGAGGTTCAATGAAAGGCTGTGCTTAGAAGGATAGTTAGAGAGAACATATTTCCTCTGCTTTGAGGAGGATCAAAGACTACAATTTAGCACCTCATTTTGGATATCTTAGCATGCAATACACATGTTAGATCTGATAGGTATGCCAAGAAATTTTACACACTTCACATAGTTCCAGGATTTCTTGGAGATACAAAATTATATATCTGAGCAATCAGGGAACTGAATCTGTAACATATTTAAGAGAGTAGTGTCTTTGTTAGTTATAGTTACACTCATTAAGTATCTGTAATCATTGTGGCATGACTGGAAACACAGCAGTAGATCCAGAGAATACTACAGGAGGTGATACAAAAGCATAGCAAATTTGTACTGCAGGTACCTCTGTTTGTTCCTTTCCTTTATTCTGTTTCTCTGTATTTGACTTATTATGTGGAGCCACAAGGTTTTCTCTGTCAAGTTCCTTCTCCTGATGCATGCCCCTCTGCTTTTGCCTTGCAATGGAAATCCAGGCTGGCTCTGTAGGAGTGTCAGGATCTCTTCCAGAGTCTCCGGCAGCCACGGGGGAAGGCACGCTTTTCTCTGTTGACAGATTATTTATGTACATGGTTATAGGAAAAGGAGTTGCAGTCACCTTCAGCTCATACTTTCTCAACATACTGATTGGTCCCAGGATATGAAACCAGCATGGATAAATAGGAATTCTGTTTAGTTTGGGCTCCAGAGAGCAATTTTCCCATGCCCACAGGTTTAAGTTATCATTCTGCTGGTGAGAAACACTTTGCATCTTTGTTCAGCTGAAGTCTCAGTGTCACTGCCTTCATGTGAGGGAAATGCAGAAACATGAATCAAACTTCACTAATCTACCCATTTCCCAAGGCCTGCCCCTTCTGTTCCCTCTTCTTAGAGAGAAGGTATCTTAGAGACAAGCAGCAGACAATTCAAAGGTGGACACAAAGGGATTGTGGTGTTACAAAGACAACCTTTTCACCAGTGTGGCTGCCCTTGGTTCCTGCTCTTCTGACACCCATGCAGCAGCAATGGCCCATGCCTTAGTCTGGTTCCTGCCTTCCATCCGCCCCTTTAGGAGCAGCTTCCCCCCATGCACCAGCAGCCCATACCTGGTTCCTGTTTTCCTTCCCCTCCCAACTCCATGGAGTCTGCAGGTGCCATGGGTGCCTGTGCACAGCAGTCTGTGGTGTCTGAGCACACAGAAGTACTGCTAAAACCACAGAGGGACTTTCTGGTCTCTTGAGGTGAGGTTTATGTTGACTTATTCCTGCTGATGCTGACCACACTTTTCACTGGGGCCAGTAACTTCCACTGTGCTCTACCAGATCTGAGACTTCAGTGACACAAAAAGAAAAAGACAATTTCTAGAGAAGAAAGTCAAAAGGGCTACCCTGATCTCACAACTGCTAGCCAAGGACATGCAGAATCCAGAGTTATGGGAAAGAGAAATACCCTGTATTCAAATATTGTGTGAAGGGAAATCCTGTCTATTCACTAAACAGAACTGGGTCAAGAGAAGAGCCTCAGCAGCTCTGTAGGTACCAGCCCCCTGGTTCTCCATTTCTTGATTCACACTAAATACAAAATTGAGTTTCCCAACTAATGGTAGGGCTTCTGTGTAGTTTAAATGAGGAACAAGGACAGGACTAGCAACCTTAGAGCCAAGAAGGTTGGTTTCACATTTCCTGGCCATTTCTGGCCACTGTATCAAAATGTACAGAAGGCTCTTTCAGAGCAGAAGTTAAGCTTCTCGCCCTCAAATCATGTGTGGTCCTGCTGTTAGGAAAAGTTTGCTACTTAGCATCCTGTTCAAGGACCTGGGAGGAGGCAGAGCCAGCCAGAAAGGATTACTGCCCTAGAGCTCCTTGGGGGCTCAGCTGCTCTGCTGATGTGGAGCCAGCCACGGGACCCTGTGGAGCTGCCAGACTCATTTCTGGAGCGCTGTGGTCTCGTTTGGCGGAATGTGGCCCTGATCAGGAAAGCAGACAAATGTCTCTGAAGGCACATTTGAGATGCCTCATGAAGGCATGGGAGATGAAAGGGATGATGCTCTCCCAAGAGCTGGAGTCTGCCAACACAGGCATATTATGAAAGCCCACAAACTTGCTTTGCTCAGGGATTTTCTCAAGTCATTTTTATACCTCACCAGAGAGAGTAGTTATTTGAACAAGAAAACATTGTAAAGCCTATGTCAGCTAAAAAATGAAAAAGAGAAAAAAACCCATGCTTTAATGCCAAAGCAAGATGTTTTGCCAGCTGATGCCTGCATTTCCCTTCACATTCACTTCTTGCTGCAGTCTTGCAGGAAAACCTCTGGAAGAAACAAGTCAGAAGTCCAGCTGTGCAAATGCAGCACAGATAAAACAGAGCCCCTGAACACTGAAGGAGCTTCCCTCCCTCTTGCACAGCATGTTACTCCAATTCTCTGCATCCCCCCATCTTTGCATGACAACAGCTGTTCCTCCCATAATCTTTTTCCCATCACTGTCTTTTTTTTGCCTTCCACTGGCTCTCCTTGCTACATTTTTATCTCATTTTATAGGATGATAAAGAATAAGACTGGGAGAGATCTCAATATGTCATGTAGTCTATCCTTCAACTGCAAGGCAAGATCAGCTGAAACATCAGTTTCACAGAAACACTTTCCTCACAAATATGTGTCTATCTAACTCTCCAAAACCAGAACAGGTCGCAGAGCAACCCTAGGCAACCTATCCTATGGCACAGCTCTTTTTTTCTACCTTTTATTTTTTTTTTTTTTGCCTATTTGGTAAGTTAAATCTTGCTTGCTCTAATTTAAATCCTTAACTACTTCTCCTACACACTATGGACACGAGCAGATTACTCATCGTCTCCTTGCAGCAGCCTGTTATGCATTTGAAGACTTAGACCATATTTTCCCTAATTTTTAACTTTTCTGATTAATCATATTCTCTAGATCACTCTTTTGTAGGAATTGACCTAGTTTGGTTCAAGTCTCCTTCAAACATGATGGTCAGAACTGGCACTTGAGATGAAATGGTGTTAGCATCAGCTGACGTGGAAGGACTACACCACTTCTCCTGAAATGGTTTTCTGTACACATCAGTCAGTGCCCCTTAACTTCCACAGCTCTCCAAGATAACCACTAGCAAGTCAAGGTCTGCTAGCCCATCTTCTCTCAGTATCTTAGGACAAACCTCATTAGGATCTTCGTAAGTAAAGCCACACAATTGAAATGATGTGATGTCTGCTAATGCATCTGCCATCACATTCCCTCCTTTGCTTGTAGCTGTGCTCTTAAACCCACCTGCAGCCATCTGCACCTTTTCAGGTGGTGGGCAGTTTGGGCAGGACCTATTAGTGCATTGCCCAGTAAAACCAGGTGCTACACTTCACCAGCCCCAAAGCAATGCTGCGGCACACGGATGAGCTGCCATGACTTGAAGGTGATGCCCAGAGTTCCTCAGAGCTGAGGAACAACTCTCTGGCTGCACAGCTGCAGACACACCAGCACATACACCCTCTTCCACCGCCTCTTTACCGTCCTTCACCATCTGTAATGTCTTGGTGCCCAAAAAGTCCAATGTCTTTATCCTGAAGATCCTTTTCAATACACCCACACTTTCTGATGATACTGGGAACCTGGCCTCTGCCTTGCTGCTGCTGGTGATGTACATCTTAATTGCTGTGACTCCAAATCCCCCTTTGTGTTTTGTCCCATTTTCTCTCTCACACCCCAGGAGCTTTATGTAAACATCAAGGTTGTTCCTCCTCTGCTTCCACCACACAATCCACACTGACAAAATGACTGCTAAGCCCAGACTGTATTTACTGCACTACATGTAATGGTCTTATTGCTACCTTTGCTTCCATTTGTCTGTCATCCTCATGAACTTAGGATTCATCCTGCTGTTATTTCACTGTGCACTGACTGGCACAACAGGGTTCCCAATCCTGCAGTGATATGTCTGGAGGCTGTTATTATAACAATGTTTTTCATAAGGCGGATGCTCTAACAAAAGCACCAAGCATCCTTATTCTTCAGGCAGTTCTCCCTGGACATGCCAGACATCCTAGTCATGCCAATTAGAAGGCAGCCAAATTAGAGCCAGGTATCATTCTATAAGAGATGGTATCCAAATATCCCTTTGATAGTAGGGAACAAAAGGTCTTTATCATAATCTTGAAGATTTTATATGTATCTACACAGGCCAATTTAGGACAGCAGAGTAGTATCACCTACAGAGGATCAAGAGCTGATCTGCTGCTGGGAGAGGCTTTCTTGTATCTTTAAGCAATTACATTCTGCCCTTGTTCCTTTGAAAGTCTTTGCTGCAGAAAGCCAGACAGGCAGACCAGGCAGGGGAAATGCCTTATCTTCAGAAAAAAAAACCCCACCAGATGCAAGCCACGCAGGATTTGCTACCTTATCCATCAGTCAGAATTACTGTAAGAGGTAGAAGAGGTATATTCACTATTTATTATCTTTCCCATTGCCTCGATGTCCTTTACATCCTCCCACCTCCAATTAGATAAGGCTTCTTGGCAGTCTATATGCACCATTGTTCCAGCCAGGAGGATTAAAGGTGGTGAAGTAATCCAGAAGATAGCATGGTGAAGTGAGCTGGCAGTCTAAGGTGACCTGAGACTGCCCTGTGAAGCTCTGGGTACCCTAAGGGACACAAAGGAGCAGAAAGCTTTCTCAGGAAGTGACTGTTCTCAAGGGAAGTGCTGCTCACGCGCCTTTCTTAGTTCGTCACTGTCTGATCACCTTGGACAAGCTCTGTCTTATGCCTAGTCATGGGACAGTCCATGTGCTTTTATGGTTCACCACGTGGCAAAGCACAGCATTTAAGGAACTGGGTAGCCAAGTGGAACCAAAAGTACTCAAAAGGCCGATTTTATTTCTTGCTTCTGCTGCATGTCACATGGCACAGAAACTCACAGCTGGTAAGTGCCACTCCTCGGGGGATAACAAAGAAGTACAAAATGCAAGCAGTGGCATCCTCCATCTGAAGCTGAGTCAGTTTTGACAGACCACAGCCACCACAAATGCCCTGTGTTTAATTTCTCCTTTGTTGAAACAGGGGTGAGCCTCTTCTTTCCGTGTTAAGCTTGAGAGATTTTCAGAATAAAATCTAAATAATATTCTTAATTTCATATTGCAACATGTTATTTTAAACAATGTGCTATTCAACTCATTACTTAATAACTTCATAAGCTAATAAAGCATATTGCTGGCAGCAATTTGTCTCTCATTCATTCACAGCTTTAACCTCGTGATTGCATCTTTCCTTGGTTTCCTTCGAGCTGGCTTGGCCTCAGGCTTTTTTGAAAGAGAATAGCCCCTTCTTCCCCTTGGGATAAGCCACCAACAATGGAAAGATACCAGGTCAGAGCTTGTCAAGCCAGTCTGTGCATAATGTCACCATGTATTATAACCAACAATTAATGTAAGCTCCTGAGATCTTTTGCTGCCACTTGAAACCACACCCAGAGGCTGCTGAAGCCTTCCCTTCATGTCTTCCCCACAGCCATCAAACACACACAGGACAGTCACAAGGTCAGCTGTTCTGTCTGCATTCTTCCCCACTTCCACATCTTCCAGACCAACCACTGAGGATGGGCTCTGAAGCCAAGTGAACCATAGCCACCTTCTCAACTCCTTCCTGCAGATCAGGATCCCCCAAGCTCTCCTCCACTGGGTCTGACAGCATCAGGGCTGGCTGCCTCAATGATCCTCTAGAGGAGGTGAATTCTCTGCTGCAACCCCATTTAATGCAGGTATCTGTTTCCCTTAGAATCTTACTAAAACAGCATTCTTTTTTTCCTCAGACTAAAGCTCTGATCTTATGGATAAAATTTCTTCTGCCTAAATATTGTGGAAATAAATGTGTACACTTCTCACTGATATTTGGATATTATCCTGTAATGTGTGTCAGACCGGTTGTATGAACAATAAGATGAAGATAAAACATTAATCTTTATGTACAAAAGAAGCTATGATTGCTTTGTTATTGTGGATGAGTTTATGCACACACACACAGAAAGTGAAAGAAAAATACATACCTACTTCTATCTATTGACAGACACAAATATTTCATGTATTCAAATGTGCCTCTTCCTGTGTGCTGCTTGTATGGATAAACACAGCAAAGACATATTTAACCATTACCCTGAGATTTAGGGATTAACTTTGACTTTTCTAGAGATATCCTCAGATTTCTTTAAATCTGAGACTTGTTTTCTTTAGATTTAAAAAAGCCTCTGCACACAAACTGCATAAAGAGCAGAGGCTCTTTATGACATATACATCTCATATCTGGAAAAGAACATCTTATGCCTGCAAGGACTGTGAAGAGTGGTTACTCTTGCTGTACATGTGTGCAGGCGAAAGGTCAGAGCCAGAATATTAGAGTCTTTTGAAAGTCAAACCACTAACAGCAAGCAAAGCTAGCTTGTGGATTCCCTCAGTGTTTTAAAAGCAAACATACTCAAAACTAATCCAAACAACTTTACACAGGGAGATAACACCCTCTGTATGTAAGTGTCATTGTTTTATAACACTGCTTATGCATGCATATTTAATTCCACAGTGTTGTATCTTTGCTCATTTATAAAACTCCAGTTATTTTAAGAAGGGCTTCACAAATGCATATAGCATTTAGAATATCCTGGCCTACTTATTTCCCTTTGTTTATTAAAGCACTACATGCATTCATGTCAGTATACACACCCAATTCCTTAATTTCTGACAAAGTTATTTTAAAGGATTTGGTTAAGTATTTCTGACATTTCTTTCTTCCCTAAGCTGCTCTGTGAGGTATTTGACTCTTGACTGGATCTACACCACCACTGCCAGAAGAGTCTTTTTTCAAAAGAAACTGCTGTTTGCATCAAAGTCTGTTTCACTGCTGGAAAACAGCCATGTTGCAAAATAGCCTGACACAACTGAGAAAGCAACTTGTTTTAGAAAAAAAACCAAAAAACAACAAAACAAAAAAAATACAGCTTGTTTTTCAGCTGTAGCCAGGACAGCATTAAAGCAATGTCTTTTTGATGTAGAGAAAAACATTTCTCTTGTTATTCCAGAGCCTGTATTTGCCAGACAATACTCAACAATTTCATTCACCGTTACATCCATCATTCTTCCCTGAGATCTTTTCCTCTTTTTAGAGGATGTCTCCCCCACTACAGCTCCTCAGTTGCTGATTTTTGTTTATCCTAATATGCAAATTCACACCAAGTATTGCTTATGATTTCGCTCTTGTAATAACCTGTTAACATATGGTAATTGTCTCTGCCCTTTACAGAATTTATAGCAAAGTGTATCAACTCCAAACAACACAGCTTAACCTTCTAAATCTTGCAAGGACTTGTGCTCTTGAAACTTAAAAATTACTCCTCCTGGGGTGACTATTTTCACACAGACATTAAAGAGCTTCCTTGCAGCCTGACAGAGGTAAAGCAATCCCTCACTAGTTCCCTAGAAAGCTCTGGGGATCAGGCGTGCTGCTTTCACCTATCATGGTAAGCCAGCATCTCATCAGCTCTCCTGGTCCTTTGGTACCAAGAGTGCTGAAAAGCTAAAATGGGAGCTGAATGAACCACATTGCTCCTGCTGACCTCATGACACAGCAAACTGACTTTTCTGAAATGACTGTACATGAGAAGGGAATTGCATCCCCTTGTATCACCATTTCACAGCTTTTCTTCTTGTTCAGCACACACATTTCGTAACATGCAGTGGGAAGAAACTTCCTGACAGCATAAAGTGTCTCCTGATGGTGACCACAGCTCTTTGAAAAGGCTGTTGAACTCAAGGGGTAGGAGAGGGCTGGGTGGGTGTAAGGGAAAAAAAGGAAGTGGGTATCCAGACAGATCAGGAGGCCAGAGATGCCTGATAAGACACAAATATCCATGAAGGGCTGTGTTGATTGTGTTTGTCAGATTTCTCCTGTTTGCAGTTGCAAAGACATGGTCCTGGCTCACTGAGCTGAGGGAAATTTTTCAAAGAGCTTAAAATGATGTTTGAGCAGGGCTATTGCCCTGCTAAGTCCTCACTGCATCCTGTGACTCTCCGATGCCTCACAGAGGGACATCACTTTGGAGTCACTGTGCAATTTTTCCCAGTAAAGCTGGTGTGGTGCCAGGGCACTCAGAGGAGGTGGGCACACCTCATCCACCCCTGACTTCAGGTGGCCTGGTTAGGCTGATGTGGCAACTTAGCACAAGGAGGTGCTTGGTCAGGTGTCCAAAGAGAAAGGTCTGCAGAGGGTCAGGTGAGCTTGGAGAAGACTGCTTTGCATTTAGAAAACTCTTTCTGAGTCCTGGCACACCCTCATATCAAAACCCCTCACCAAGCAAACCAAAGCTGGAAATGCATGCAAAGCTGTCACAGCAAAACTTTTAGCAAAACTACTTGCTTAAGTTGATACAGTAAGTGGAGCAGTAGATAAGAAAGAAAACCAGTTGCCATCACAGATCAATCTGAACCATCATTTTAAACAGCCTCAGGCCAGACAGATTTGGTCAGGTGGAGGGGAACAAAGCAGAGCTTTTTAATGCTGTTTCAAATTCCAGTTGCATGCATCCCTATCAGGGAGACTGAGGCACAACTCTCACCCACAGATCCTATTTTGCAGAGGGCGGTCCTGCACCTCAGGACAGGAGTGTCTTTCATCCTAGGGCTGAGGAGCCACAGAAGAAGCCTGAAGGAGAAATGTGCTCCCTGGCCTCATTTCTTCCCCTTCCTCCTCCAGTACTCGTTGTCTTTCACTGCAGAAAGACACCCCAATCCATCTGCAGGCACTCTGGGATTCAGCAAGAGGGATGTGATAAAGGGCTGTATGAGGGAGTACTGGTACTCCCACTGCTCTCCTCCACAGCCTGCCAGAATAACCCTACTATGCTAGGTCTTCTCCTCTCTTGTCCCACTATGACCCTCCCCAAAGTCTCAGTCCATCAGAGATGCAGGCATCACTACAAATAATCAACTACTCAGGGCAGTGCAGAGGGGAAAATGCCTTTAAAGGGAGTGTTGGGATTATAAACAAATATATATATATATATATGTCCTGCCTTGCCTGCAGGGTGTGGGGAGGCTCTGGCTGCATGACTGTGGGAATCTCATCCAGCTGTGGATCTTCTTTATGATGGCAGGGAGAGCCAGGAAACTGTGAACATGGCCAAAGTGCTGCAAAAATGTCTGGGATGCTGCAGCAGAGGACAACTGGAATCAGATGTCACTCAGGACATCATCAAGTTGCCTCTGGGGCTAGGAAGAGACTTTTGTCATCCTAGAGGACAAATGGCCTCCTGTGCCCCGAGATCTTCTTCTGTCTTGGTGTTTCCCTATTCCAAAGCTCAGACTGACCCCAATCAGAGAAGAGCAACCAGTTGGTGGGGATGCACATCTCTGCAATGGCACATCTTCTCACATTCTAAACATCAAACCCATGCCCAGACAGGTTCAGGACAGGGAAGAATTTTCTTCCACATATCAGAAGACTTAACGACTTCCGTTTTCTCCTCTTGGCTGTTCTCTGAAGAGCAGAGGTCTCCTGCTAGAACTGCCTGAGTGTGTTTCACCTAACTTGTTTACTGTCATTGCAAAGAACTTAGACAGTGGTGCCACTTCCAGTCTTTTCTGCTCTCTGCCTGTAGTCTGCAGTATATTAGTCTCCAGAAGTCTGATTTTTCTTTTTTTTTTAAACTCTAAGTCAATTATATAATACAGACAACAGGGTGAAATATAACAATCTGTACTAGACACGATCTTGTGGTCTCTCCTGGCTTTAAACTCCAGGAAGAGGCAGGGTTGTAAATTTTTATTTTAGACAAGGGATGAGTAATGATAAAGATGAATAAATGAATAAGAAAAGCTCACAGGAGGCAATAAATAAATGGTGTGTTTACCATGGCAGGCAGTGATGGGCCTCATTGCAGTTCTGCCTCAATGCTATGGTGAAAAAGAAGGTCTAGAGGTCTGAGTCACTCATCCCACACAGGGCACTACTCTCAATATGTGCTCTTGGTTTTTGAATTGCTATGCAGCAGATGTAAATGGGGACACTTAGTGGCTTGATACTTCTGTTTTCCAGAAATACTTGCTAGTGTACTTTATTTTTTGAGTGTCACTTTGAACTTCCTTTAAACAATATCCTGAAATTCAAAAATCAGAGATAAAAATACCTGTCTGCTGTTTCTTCCCTGCTGTCTTTTTGAAAACCTTTTCAGCAAGGGAAAATAAGGAAACAACATCACTGAAGACAGATCCACCAGCTTATGCTCACCAGACAGACACAACAGGGCTGCCTCATGCTCTCTCATGGGTAAGGTAATTCTTTGCCAGTGAAGGTAACTTTATAAAGTTTTGAGAGTCTTACCAGGCACTTTACAAGCAGCTGACTGTTTCTCCAAGTCTCTGTCTTCATTTCTGGATTCAGGAGAGTGGATAGCTTTGTCCTGCTTCTCCTTGCTTGCAGTAGTGTTTGGAATGGTTATGTTTTGCAACACTGGCTTTTTAGGCAATGGAGGTTTGCTACTAAGCTGTTCAGAGGACTTTGCTTTGGGTTTGATCTTTTCATTTGAAGAACCACTAATAGTTGTATTGGCTGTTTTTCTGATCTCTGCCTTATCACCTCTTAGAAAGGAAATCAATCCCTCATTTTCTAAATTAAATTCTGCACTGTATCTTTTAAACCCTTTTGATTCTGGTGGTGAGGTGTCTTCATATTTCAAGGACAGTGAGGTGGATCTAAGTTTCACTTGAAAAGGACTTTTATCTTTATAGCTTGGCTGATTCTGAGATACCACTGAAGAATTGCTTGGCATTGGTACTGCATCAACAGCTGGGGAAACATAACTGGCCAAAATTTCTGTAGGTTGGCCTGTGTTCTCAGAGTAGGAATCTGACAGCAAAGTCTGCTTTTTGTTGCTACTTTTTTTCTCATCCAGATCTGATCCCTTCTGGAAGTTGTCTTGCCACTTCTCATTTCTTGAGGAGACCTTTGCTTTGGACAGGAAGAATCCGGTATTTAATGGGCTGTCCAACTCTGATCTTTCTGGGAAATGCAGGCTTCTGGTGCTTGGTCTCTCCCATGCAGAGGAAAAAGAAAACTTTTTGAAGGCACTGAGTTCATTGACTGCTTTTTCAGCTTTCTTCCCCAACTGTTCCTCCTTGTGGACCAGTGACTGACTGTTCTCCTTACCAGAAGCAGTTGCCTCCTGTGCAGTCTTTATTTTCTCTAGAGAGCAGAAAGTAGAGGATCCCATCTGCACTGAGGAAGCAGGATGTGAAACATGAAATGAGTCTGTGGGCTGGGAAGAACCCATGAAAAACTCCTTGCTGGACTCTGACAATAAAGTAAACTCTTTGTTTTTCTCTTTATTACAGGACATTTCCACAGGTACCTGATCATCCTTCTGTTTATTTTCTTCTGACCTTCCCAAGCAAACAGCACTATTCTTACTAACTGAAATGTTTTCTTCAGATGGTAATTTATTTAATGGAAACACAGTAGGAAGCTCCTTATTTTCTTGATTTAAAATATTGATTGACACATCCCTAGACAACAGATCTAGTGTTTCTGAGGAACCTTCTTGCTTTTGTACTTCTCTGTTTGAACTGGAAGAGGAAGAAGTTGCAGAGTCTTTGCCTTCTGTCAGCAATGAGGACTCAGACTCCTCACATGTCACTTCCAGTGGTGCTTGGCAGTCCTCTGGCTTATTCTCTGGTAGCAGGGTTTCCTGTCCAACAGCAGACTCAGAAGCAGGCTGAGTCATCACTGGTCTCAAGGCAGGGGGGAGGTCCTCAGGCACTCTGGGCTTTGGCCAGGAAGCCACATCCTGCGTTGCAGCTGTGCTGCACGGCGCTTCTTGATTGCTGGGTTTGAATACAGCATCATCCTCTTCTTCTTCCTCTGGGGTACAGCTCAAATCAGTCAGAGATTCAGACTGGGTCCTCTGTAAAAAACAAATTCAGAAAGCCCCGTCACCATGTACAGCTTCACTTTTTTCTTATTCATCATTACATTTACAGCTGAGATCTCAGAGAGGAAGGCAATACTGGCCTCCAGTGCTGAGCTTGCAGTTTTCTTAGCCTACAGACTGGATGCTTTTTTAATTAAGCAGATCCTGGAATAATGCATTTAACCAAAATAAAAGCAATGAGACATTTCCTTCTGCACAACTAGTGCTTTCATGCCTTTGTAGATGGCAAGTCCATCACAACAATGGCCATTGCACTGTCCTTGGCAATTAATTCTCCAGAGCATACTGCCTATGTTGTCCTGCTCTTGGGCAAAAAGCAACACTTGAAAGAGAAAAATCTGTCCCTTTGTATTTTGCTACTCCATACTAGCATTAATAATAAAACAACCCATTCTTCCTAAAGCATGACTCTGAAGAGGAAAAGGTACATAGAAGGAAGAGCAAAAGCCTAACAAATCCATCCAGTTATGACATTCCATTCCAGCTGAGTATCAGCCCCATATGGCAGTCTTGTGTCTAATCCCACTGTCATACAGCATTACAGCCTTGCCTCCTTTGTGTAAAAGTCTTCTGTTCCTTTCAGGAGTTAAACTATTTGATAAAAGTTTATAAATTCATATGTAGTTAAAAAGTTTACAAATTAATATGTAGTTATCTGTGAAGTCTTGTGATTAAACTTGATGTGAGGACTGGCTAAATACACAGGATTATTTGAAAGCACTGTACTGAGCTGGTGAATATGCCTTTTCATATGGTGCCTGTATTAGCTCACTGTTTCACCATAGTTTGTTGGGTAAATATATACTTTGGACGTAGGCCCTAATTCTAAGAACACAAAAACTGCACTTTGAAGATATTTTAGGCTGCTTACGACTTCTTGTTTTTCAAATGCCACCTGCATTCACAATCCATATACACAAGAACATA
The DNA here is from genome assembly GCA_013398075.1 of Notiomystis cincta. NCBI lineage: Eukaryota > Metazoa > Chordata > Aves > Passeriformes > Notiomystidae > Notiomystis > Notiomystis cincta. Next base: position 123,077 of record VZRX01012426.1, read on the forward strand.
AAAGCAGAAGATATCAGCCAAAAGCAAGGTGTGAAGGCAGATTTGGGCAAGAAAATATTAACAATTGTATTTTCAAAAGATGTGAACACTCTCCATGGGAATCCAGAAGGGCTCAGTCAGCTGGCAATTTATAGGCAGTCTGGACAAAGCAATCTTATTTCAGTAACAATGTTAGAATGGAAGAGGAGGATTGATCAGTGAATTATTGCTTTATGTGTTTTTCTAAATAACTGGCCTCATCCTTGTGCTGCTCACAGTGGTGCTCTATTGAGTTGAAAGGTAACTCACAGATTTGGAGAAATACAGAATATCAGCTGAGTAATATTTTGAGACAGAGAGAATAATATTTCTGGTACTAAGCAAGCCAAATTTATGGTTTTACTGTATTTAAAACATTGAAAAAACCCACAAACAATAAAGTACAATTACTGTAGTAAAAGCTGAAATCTTTAGTGCTAAAAGAGAGGAAGAAAAGAAAGAAAGAAGAAAAACTAAGCTATGCCCTTTACAAAATATGACAAAGATGGTTTAGAAAAAAAGATTTTTTTTAATACTAGACAGTTTTTAATAGCCTTTTAAAAATAGTATGCACTTCCACTTTTATTATGGGTTTAGTTTTTTTTTTCTGTTAAGACTTACTTTAAACCTCTTTAGGATTTACAAGTTTTGAGGCAGGGTGAGGTCTGAATTTAGAACAGTCTTAATGTATGGAATTTGGTTCTAATTAATAGGCCAAAACTTACTCTTTCTGTACTTTTTGAAAATATAAGACAAATTATGTTTTGGAAGTTAAAACTCCTCCATGAATAGTCTCCCAAAGACTCAAGATTATACAGGATATTCCAGACTAGGAAAAGTACACAAGTTAATCATAACACTTAAAAGAAATCTTTTAAGTAAGAAATTAAGCAGTCAGTCCAACTTCTGCATCACAAACAGGATACTAAATTGTATTGCACAATGAATTTATGAAGAAATTTCTGCATAAACCACTGCATCAAGAGCTACCAGGTAAACTCATAATATTTAATCTGTTCCTAATGTCTACTTCAGATACTCATCAGATAGATAACAGCTATTAAAACCCAATGAAATATCCATGCTGCACACTGGCTTTATCATATCTGAGTTTGAAGAACGAAGTCCAGTAAGAACTTCCAGGGTTTGTGTCAAAAGTGACACTATTTATTTTCACATATACCTGAGAAAATTTTCTCATTCTATTGGATCTCTGGTTCCGGGGTTTTATTAAAAGCTTATGTCTAGCAGCAGAATTATCCAAGAAAGCAGAAAGCTCAGGTGGAGTGTCAAAATTTGCTGTAGGGGAGATGATACTGTCAGATGTCCGGGGAGATCCAGTTTTGGTACTTCCATGCCTAGTGAACAGCTGACCATCTGTAGAGCGAGATCTAGAAGAAGAACCCAATGTAATCTGAAAAAAAACCAAAAAAAACCAAATGGAAAATCAAACCAAGAAACAAAGACACAAAAATAACAATTCTACAAAAAAGTAGCCATGTTTATTACCATCATAAATTTGCCCCTTTTTATTTTTGACATTTCTTTAAAATACCTTGCATTTCCTATTGTTGCATGTGATGTACTGGTGTTAGTAATTCTGCATTTTTAGCTGCTCGAATATTATGATATACTGTCCAATGGGAAGGAGCAAATCTCTTCTAACTGGAAGATCCAAAGCACACAAATTCATGGCCAGCATGTTTTAGAAGACAGATTTATGAAGAGTAGTCAGTTACAGAACCTAAAGGGCCATTTTCCTTTCTGGGTCTGTCCTCCAGCATCTTTGTCTAGGTTCCTATCTACAGCTGTTTTGTGCTGAGCATCTTTAGCTTCCTATATGTCAACAGGCACCTTCCAACTCTACAATACCCTCCCAAAGACAAAAAAATGAAGAATTAGTGGCATTGACACTTAAGTCAGTTTCTGGTTTTACCTCATGTATTTATATCTACATTTACTGGCAATGTAAAGTTTCATTTGTAGACTATCCTGCGGAAGGAAGTGATGGATAGTTCCTACTAGAGGCCAACAGCCCGTCCAGAAACAGCTCCTCAATGCTGCAAAGGGTGTCATACTTTCACCAAGCTGGAATTCAGCTTGCCTGTGAGCTTCACCAAAAACTACCCTAGTTCCAGGGGTGATGCAAAAGGACACTGGAAAATTTATTAAAAATTACTCTAAGAAAGGTTCCTCCTTTCTCTCAGATTCAGTTTTGCAAATAGGCAAAATGTTATTTCCAAACTATCTGTCACAGCATTAACATGACCTCTTGACAATTCATGGCATTCCCTTTGTAAGCTTGAAATTCCAGTTCATTTCATCAGAAAAGATTTCCTCCTTTGTCATGCTTTCTTCTGTGGGCATTCTTCTTACTTCATCTTCCTTTTTTTTTTTCGGGAAGTGGTATTTTACTAAGGAGATTGGATGGGGAGGGCAGGTTGGTGTTCATTTTATTTTGGGAGGAAAAAAGCATTGGCATTTTCTGCAAGTAGAATTCTGCAATATGCACTGCAGCCAAAAGACACTCTAGTGCAGTGAAGGCCAGCTACAGCTTGCTCAATGGCCAGGGGAAAACTCCCATTGATTTTAGCAGGCTGGATCTACACCTTCTAATCATACTTTCTACTTAAGAAAAAGAAGGTAGCTCAGCCATGCTGAATAATGGATGCTCTCATTAATTTTAACTCTACAGTATCTGCAGTCTACTAGTCAAACATGACTAATGTACAACAAATGATAGGTGGCTGCATTATACATTAGTACCTAACAGTGAATACATTGACATTTCAGCTCCATGATAAAGGCACAGCACATGTTCTCTTTCAGAGCACGTCATTATTTGCCTGCCTTTCTTCTGGCTCCTGCTTTTCCTCGAGAACTTTGCATGTCTTCTTGTTGGCAGTGCTCAGCGTTGGCCATTACACTGGAAAATCCAAAATCTGGTTTCTTACTCAAATTTCAGCAGCCTTAGCGAATGCCAGCTCTGAGCCGGCTGCAGAAGTTGTTTGTCCCAGGAAGTCTGGCCAAAGCCAGAAGGGAAGGACAGAGCTGGCAGACCCCTTTCTCCAAATGTCATGTGCACATGTCTCAGTCATCCTTCAGATGGTCATGCTGGGTGGCACAAGGTGGGGGGCCATGAGGAAACCCCCTTCCCAAAGCCCAGACAGGAGAGTTGTGATTCCTTTCTTCAATCCAGAAAAGCTGCCAAGACACAGCAAGGTGTCACTGCTGCCCAAAACCTCAGGGCTGTGTTGTGCAAAATTCCTCAGCCCTTTGAATTGGTCTCCTCTGATTTCTAGAAGCAGGGCTAATTTCTCTGAAATGCCAGGTAGTAGAGCCTGTGGTTTGGGAGGAAAGCCTTCAGATGGAGCTGCATTCTGGCTGCACTCTCAAACTGGCATGGGATGAAGAGAACTCTGAGCTAAATGATAGGGCATGTGGAAAAAGCTAAGCCACTGTGTAGTCACCGCCACGACTCAGGAGTCAGCAAGTGAATCAGAAAATAATGTTAATGGAACAACAGGGAGACATAAATCCTCTTTTAGCAAACATGCATCTGGACTAGACAATTACAGTGAATCCATAACAGCTTTCAAGAAATACTTTCTTCATGTGTTATGTTGTTTTTATTTTTAAAATATTAATATTGCACTGCATATAAGCAGTTTTTTCAAACAGCTTCATGTGGAATCTAAGAAGTAAGGCCAGAAATCTTTGCTGAGCCCTGCTGCAGCTGGTTCTGAAATACATTTTGCATAATTACCAAGAAATGGTCAGCTCAGGACTAGTTTCTCTATTTCATTTCTGCAATTGCCTTCCACCCCTCCTCCTATTTCTAGAAAATGCTCTTCCCTCTACCCCCTGTGTTGTTTCCACCATGACTCCAGCTGCGGACAGCTAAAAGGGACTCTTCAGAGCTTTTCAAAACAGCCCTTTAATCAGCCAGAACGGCTGGCTGCTGATTGAAGAAAGCCATCCATGTGCCTATACTTGAGCTCTGAAAAACATCACTTCAGCAAAATTCACAGCCAGAATGCGACTGAAGGCTGAACTCAGACGCCTGAGCAGCAATGTCAGCCACTATCGTCAGGCAAACACTTTCTGTGTCAGTGTGAGGGAACTTTGTACTTAAAGCAGGGTCTGGGCACATTTCAGAGGATCTAGACCTTGTTCCCATCTCTTCACTAAGCTTTCTCCCTTAACCTATGCATGTAACTCAAGCAGCCTTTACTGCAATTTCCCATCTTTAAAAAATGGACACTGCTTCAGTGTCTAAATCTGGCTGGTTGTGCTTGGAGATTAAATCGTGTCTATAAAGTTTGCTGAAGGATATGAGCTTTTCTAGAGACCTTAATTATTATCAACGGGAGATTGCTTTGTGTCAGAATTATGTTGATAAATAATCATAGTTTTTATGTTAGACAGACAGGTATTAAAACACCAAACAGACAGGCAGGCAATTACATGCATACAGAGTTGTTCTTTGCAGCAGACAGGCAACAAAATAATATTTTTTATATTTCTTTTAAAAACTACTATGGATAATTGCTTGTCCCTTAATACATTTGGCAGAAGTTACCTGTTCTTCTTCTTCACTGCCTGTTCCAGCTAAACTCAAAGAGCTAAGGTGCTTGTGAGAGTCAGAGAACTGTGGGATGGAATGAGGAAGAGATTCAGTAAAAGATGACAAACAAGGTGGGTATAATCACAGAAACCATCTACACAAAGTGCACAAAGGTACTGGCAATGTAAGTTGTTTTTCTCTATAGTCTTAAGGATTAGCAAGGACACTGCAAACATAAAGTGTAAGACATGCAGATAAAGAATGAAATAATGTCTAACAAAACTATCATTTAAAAAAAAATCAGATTATTATTTTATGTTTCTTTTTCCAGTGACAACCCAGAAGAACATTTGAGCACTCTCTTATCAACACAATCAAGGGGGAATACAGATTTTTCAGCCTTATTTTTTTTTATGCCTGCCAGCTTTTTGTAGTCTCTATAAAAACACAGCATTGCCATGCATGTACACAATCACATACTCTTCTTCCTAATTCTGCATTTTCTGGTGTGATATTTACATTTTAACAGGAACACAGATTCTAAGTAGCTGTTTACATAGAAAGAGAGTGTTTTGCCAATTTGAGTAAGGTATTTCTGAATTGCTCAGAGGTAAAATAGTGATACTTAAAATCAAACATTTTATTCTGCCATCCACATGTAAGTGAAACAAGTCATTAAACACTCATTTTTGTCAACACTGGAATACTCACTCTTGTTCTCATGCCTGAGTTTAGGCTTTCATGAAGCAAAGACATTTCTGGAGGGCTCCTGGGCAATCCATCATCTTCAGAACTGGTCCCAGCATCCTCTGTTCGCTTTGCATGAAGTCCAAATGGAGGTGGAGGTCCCAATTTCATGGTAGGCTGGAGTTTTAGCTTCAGTGTGGCATAAAATACATTAACTTATGATAGTGATGAAGGTTTCCCCAGAACTTTTTAGCTGAGGTCAATGAGTTACCATTATTTTAACTTCACAATTGAATGATCCAGGGCACAGGACATTTGACTTCACACATTCTCTTAGGGAGCCAAATAAACTACCCATTCTTCAGCTATCATTTATGTAGAACCAAGACAGGATACTGCTGTCTAATTAACGAATGCAACGTTTGATGTAAACTGCATGCAGATACTACGTATTAATCAAATGTTCAACCACAAATACTATCCAAAAAAAAAAAATCAACCCTGGAAAGAAACTGCCCCACTTGCTTTGGGAGAAAAAAAAAAAAAAAAAAAAAAAAGATGTTGTATAAATTACCTGTAAAGCTCTAATCCGATCAGAAACGTTTTCTTGAGAAAAGACTCTTACTGGCCTTGTAGGCTCTTGCCCACTCTCAAGGATGAAAATGCTATCATGTGACAAAGCTCTGCTTCCCATAATGCCTTTATGTGTCCTAGAATAATATAACAAATGAATGAAAACATGCAAACTTTTTTTGCCATTTCTCTTAACTCAAGTTGTCTATTGAATGTGGAATGGGAGACACATATGCACAGCACACATCACAAAGAAGATTCCAGACTTCTCCATGAATACAATACAGTCATTCAGGCTAATCTAAGTAACACCTTTAAAAACAAACAAACAGAAAAATTTAAATGTTGTTATCTGTCACGTTAACAAACTGAATCATGGGTAAAGACAGTTTAACCCCAGAAGATAAGTTATGTCTTATGGAAAAAGCTTCTGCCTCTTGGGTGGAAGGCAGCAGCTGGGTGGTGTCACAGTGCCACAGGCAAGCCCAGGTGCAAAATGAAGGGGGTTCACATAAACAAGTCTGTACTGAGACTTCTTGCTAATGTAAGACCATGTCTTGCAAATGAATGACCATTACCATAGGAAGAATAAGTACCTTTTACTATCTAAATGTGGTACAGCATTTAATGTATCTCTGCCATACAGATCATTAGCAAAAGCATTTCAGGCAATGTAGTCCTCCCATGGAATCATTTGCATAAATCCTTAAAAGGTGCTGTGCTCTGTATCAAGATCCCTCGGATTTTCTCTTATGAGCCTGCAGGACACATGTTTTCATGGACAATCTTTGTGGCCTAGGTAGAGGAAGTGGGAGATGCTTTGTGGCCACTATCTCTCATATTCTGTTTCCTATTTCTGATGCATGTGTTATGTAACTTCTTTTGCAAATGGTGCATGTGGGATATGAGCACCTTGTTTCCTTATGGGAATGGTAGAGGAGACCCACAGACAGACAGCTAGCTGCTAGGAGGTTTCTTGTGCTCATTTTCCTCAGCTTAGCTCATACCCTGACTGAGCAGGCACAAGAAATGTGTGCACACAGAATTTTTTGTAATTTCTGTACCTTTTCCAAATTTTTCAAACCAGGGAGCTATGAAATGGTAAACGAGTGGCAGAACAGAGAATTGTTTGGATTCATGTAACTATCAAGTTAAATGAGCACAAAAGAAAAAAGAACTGTATTTCTGATCCTAGATACTGTCATAGGGACACTGAGGACAAACATAAACAATCATGGCAGACAGTAACATTTTCCTCATAATGGCTGCTATAAATATGCTTGATAAAACAATAGCAGGAAAGAGTTGATCTACATTCTTGCTGCAGAAGGAAGGAAAGCCTGCCACTTCTGCTTAATGAATTAGAGACATTAGAAGAACATTTTTTCTAAGTGCAAACGTGATCTCTGCAGTGCATCCAAAGTCAGACAGATCTATGGCAATGTGTGGAGCAGGTGCCAGTCAGGGCTGCAGTGGTGCCCAACACACCAACATTTAGCGAGGGCGGCAGCCACGGGCACATTTAGCCCAGCATCCCATCATCATTTCCTCTTTCTAGCAGATGTATCCCTCCCAGACACATAATGGAGGTACCCTACATGTCTTCTCAGATTAAGAGTGTTCAATTTAATTTTCCTTCCTCTCAAATAATTTCCTGGTCTTTTCCCTCTAAATAAATATTAAGAAAAAATAACGTAACAACCCTTCAAGTTACAGCACAGGAATATGGCCAAGACAGCCAGAGATGGCACCGACTCAGACATGACCTTATTAAGCCATACATGGGGGAAAGAAAATCTCACCATCCACATCTTGTAAATAAGTTGTCAAAGAACAACACTACACACCATCTGGTGCTGCCAGCCCAGACCTCCTAGGGCTTCAGGCTGGACTAACTAACATTACTAATGCCAATGCCATGAAAGCAACAAGAAAAAACCTAACAAAACCAAACCACCAAAGCAAAACCAAAAATTAATTGTTAATAATTTCTTTTGGTTGTCTGGCGCTGCCTGGTGGCCACATCGAATAATGTGGGTTTAAATGGCCGAGATGGTTTCCTTTCCCATTCCTGGGAAAAGCAGAACCTCTTGCTTGAGGACCAAGAGGCTTGTTCTGAGAGGTATAACATCCACCAACACAAAGACTTGCTTTTTATTTAGCCAAGAGGCTCTTCAGTCCATCTCTTCATCCACAGACATATCTGAATGTTTATTTCTCATGGCTGCCTTTCATAGTGGGTAACATTTTTGCAATGTCTGCATGAACACAGGGTTTTCAGAGGCAAAGAGATGCACAAGATGGGACTCATCTGGTCTAACTTCAGACGTCAAATTGCAGCTATTTACATTGGAGGTGGTTTTCCCAGGCTCCTGTTTACATTCAGTGGAGAGATATTCCAGAGCCTATTTCATGCATAAGGATGATCCAAGCTTTGTTAGTAATGCTGACTTCTGTCTGATTATAAAAGGCAGCTGGTAACTGCCCCTGTCCATGGCAGAGAGGCTGGAACTGGATGATCTCTAAACACCCTTCCAACTCAAACCATTCTATGAATCTGTGGTTCTATAACTCAAATGCAGACATTTTTCCTTTGGTCAGATGCATCCCATGTATTCAGAGGAAAAAAAGGCTTCAGAGCTTCTAGATTCTGCTGATTTCAGTTGCAGTCATCCCATTACTACTTCCTTGCTTTCAAACCCTGGCATAAATGGTTAGGCATCTAAATTTCTCTAACAATCCTTAGCAGTTACATTTTAGGGGCATAAGACAATCCTGGATAGGATATAAACTCAGTATTGAATTCATTTTTGAAGATAGGAATTACATTCTTTTAAAATTATAACCCAAGGCTTATTTATAATTAAATGAAAGCTTTTTTTCCTTAATATTTCTTGCTACACCCCATCCAATTCCTTTCTGATTTGCCTTGCATCAGCCACTTTAATTTGTAGTTTCCTGGGAAAAGCAACTATTTGAAAATACAGCATTATGAACACGGGGAGGAGGCGATTTTGGGATGTCTTTAATCTACAAACATTGTAGCAACTTTGTGTTTGTTTACCAGACAGAATCCAAAGACTCACTCGAGTTCATCTTCAGAATCATAACTAATGCGCATGTCACGAGACTCTGCAACATCACTTGTTGACTGGCACGACTTCAGACTGCTGCCCACAGAAGATGAGGTCTCTTTCCTTTTCTTTTTACCAAAAAACTTCTTGAAAGATTTGAACTTTGATTTTTTCTTTCCTAAGTGAAGAAACATAAAGAAGATGCAACCAGCAGCATGTGCAAATTTTTGAACAATAAAATTTCTTTATAATTTTTTGCATAAGTGGATTTTTTCACAGAAACGCAACACAGTCCACCCTTGCACTAATGTCTTTCAAGACTATACTGATAGTATGAAATTACTGTTATCTTGGAGAATGGATTGCTATGTTTATGAGACATAAGAAATAACCAATGGTGTAGAATCATTCCTAATAGAGTTTCTTACTTGTCTCTTGAGGTAATTAAACTGTGAAGGAAAAATTTGGTCTGAACTGCCTGGGATATGAAAAAGAAATTTTTACTTGGAAACCTACTGCCTTTGTTCAGCAAGTTAAATAGTGATAAGAGCAATGCTACTGAAACCAATTTAAATGTAGAAAAGGCATCCATACATAGGTGAATGCACAGTGTCGGGAAGTTAATGCTTTTGAAATGTTGGGTTTATAATACATCAAGAATATTTGGAATGCTAATTACAAGATTCAGTGGATCACAAAGTATTCCTCTGGGATTCAAGCAATAATCTTGAAAAGCAGTTCTAGTCTGCTCAGTGAGGAAAGACCTAAATTAGGATCAGTTGCAAGCACTGTGAAGGAAAAACTATTTCAAATTGAATCAGTGTTTTGCACAAGAATTCCAACAACTTGTGCCTGGCCCGTTTAAGCTGGCACTGCGAGGCATTCCTGTCAGCATTTCACTCACTCTCGAATCTTGTTGGCTAAGATATTAGTGTGGTCACAAGATGCTACAAAAATCTTATTTCAAGCCTTTGAAAATGCTGGGAACATGTAGGAGCTCTTGGAAAAAGGTGAAGAGAAAGGCAGAATGCGTTCTCCAAACAAACAAATTCACTTCATGATAGAGCTAAGGCATAGAAGCTCCAGAAGGCACAGCACTTTTCATTCACTGAGGAAGGGAGAAATTATACCTGAATTGTCCTCTCCATCTCCTTCAGCCTCTCTCATCTTAGGGTCCATTATCCTTGAGGAATTCATGTGGCAATCACTAAAGGAGGTATAAAAAGTGTTAGTTCTGTCAACAAAATAACAAAATAAGTTACTAAAATACAAAAATATAGAATAGAATATTATGTGTATGCTTACATAATATATCTCCCCATACATGTCTAAATATATGTGTGTTTATTATATATAAATATACATAAAACATACATAAAATATAAAAATATCCTATTACTTATTAGGCTAGGGTATAATAAGATTCCACAAACTATTGCCACTTTCAGAAGACATTTAGTCGACATTTAGCTTCTCCTGACTGAAAACTGAGTTTGGTGAATTCTTGAATGCTTCTAAAAACATGCATCAGAGGAGGTGGGCTTCTTTGATTCTCCCTTTCTGAGCCCATTCAGGACCAGAGACAAAATGACAAAATTACAGCATTTGAGTAAGTGTACAAATAACAACAGGAGAGAACCCCATGTATTTTTCCCTCATTTATATCCAATTTGAAGTATTCTAAAGATTGTAGTTTTTCTTCTTTCTAAAGAAACTTGGGGAAAGGTAATGATTCTTTCTATTCCTTTTTTTTTTTTTTTAATAGATAGCAGTTAGGGAGAATCAGTAACAGAGAAATACGAGTAAAAATAAAATAACTGATTTTTTTTATTTTCTTCTCTCTTCTTTACTTTTCAGAAGCAAAATATAACTTTACTTGTTAAGTAAACTACAAAATAATTGCAAAACTGTACATGTCCAAAGCCTGAAGACAATATATCTGAAATTTAATTGCATTTCTGGTGCAGTAGTCTGTTTGTGCTCTCTTTTCTTCATCTGGAGAGCCATAATTTCATGGTCAAGAGAGAATAAAGTCATGGATGCCACTGACTGGATAATGAGTTAACTGCTGTAGAGTCACTCTTTGGGCTGGAACAGTGACAGATGCTCATGCCACAGCCTGGATGGCAGGGTGAGTAGACTGTGGCTGTTTTGATCCACGGAAGTACCAGGAGATTTAAGAAATAAGGCTTGTAAATTCAACAAGCTAGTGAAATGGAAATGAAACATTTATTACTCAAATCCAAAACACAACACATCACCTGAACCATCTGCAGCCACTTGAGCTGGGCCACAGTGCAGGGCTGCAGGACAGACACAGCAAAAGCACCTCTAATGCCTGGCAGCTCCAGGGATTCTGCACCAGATGGACCCACATCTTGGGTATGAAACACCCCCTGCCACCACCCACCAAACCAGAACTAACACACACACAAGACTGAGAAACTTTTGGTCAAGGGCATCTGCCTCAAGTATGGAGAATTGCTGAGGAACCTACCCTAGAAAAAAACATGGAAGAGGGTGGTGAGGCACTGGAACAGGTTGGCCAGAGAAGCTGTGGATACCCCACCTGTGGAAGTGCTCAGGGTCAGGCTGGATGGGGCTTTGAGTAACCTGGTCTAGTGGAATATGTCTTGTCTATGGCGGGGAAGGTTGAAATTAGGTGTCCTTTAAGGTCCATTTCAACACAAACAATTCTGTGATTTTAGGATACCTTTATTTTTAAAGTAAATGTCAACTGGGAGGTGACAGATAAATATGTATTGTGGGCTGTGGCATATCTAGTCAATTGTTAAACAGGGTGTCTCAGATTCCTGCTGTCACATTGCAGTAGCAACGGCAGGAATGTAAATCAATACCTTTAAAGCTTCAGCTGTTATATGCATGCCCTGTAGCATCTATAAGATACACACATCCAGAAGTAGGATTCTACAGTCTCTGTATAAATTATGGATGACATAACTCACATCCCCATCTGTGGCTCACTGGCATCACCGTGCTGCGTGCAGCTGCACTCAGGTGAGGGTACATTTTTTTTTCTCCAAATGTTTGTATGCCATACTTCACTAGTTCTCAATGGCAAATCAACTGGGGGATAAATCCCCACACAGTGACAATGTTTGTTTGAAACATGCAGGCAAGTATGAACATGTTCCCTCTGGCAAAATTCAATCAGATCATATATTATATTCCTGACAAAACAGAATTATATTCCTGTCCCAAACCTTGGCAGCCAAATTTCTAGAGAATAAAACCAATTTAAAAAAAAAGCTAACTCCACCATAATGCATGCAAAGATTTGTGTGATTTATTTTGTGACATCTGAGGTCACAAAGAGTGTTTCCACTGGATGCCCTAACTTTGAGGAACACTAATACATGACCAGACATGTGGCATAAGTCTCCTCACTTAGAGGAAACAGAAGGACACTGAACCTTGACGGGCTCTCCCCTTGCCAGTTGTGCATCTTGAAGCAAGACCCTCACTCCCCTTCTGTCCTCATGCAGCAATTCTTCAGGCTCACCACATTTTTGCTAACATTATTTAAGAATATGTGTGTCTTACCAAAAAGCTCCCAAGACCCTAAGAAAGAAGCCCTCCACTGCTGTGTCTCTTGCAGAGTACAGGGGTGGAGCCCTGTCTTGTGAGAAGGAAGGAGGTGCTTGGCAACCGTGTGTGTATATGTAGTACTCATATTCCATCAGCCCTGGAATCCTGGGGATTTGGTTATATGGGGAAATCAAATTCCTAGGTTAAGGGAAGATGCAGGTCAATGTGCATCACTATTTTATATTATTTGCTCTGCATATGACCCATCCTGGGCCTGTGCTGGCCTGATGTTGAAGGAAATGTTCCATGCACGTGAGCAAGATAAAACAATTGAAAAAAATGTGGAGTTGACCCTAGCAGCAAGGGGAAGTTGGGCTGTCTGACCTCAGATTGATCCTGATTAGGCTTGTAACAATCAGACAGAGATAACTGCCAAAGTGTGATTAGAGCTTGTGAGGAGATGAGTAAATTGAACTAAAGTACAGGAATGCAGACAGAGACCAGAGTAACACACAATGACTACTAGGAAAGATTGTAATGGGTTTTGTTGAGGTACGGGGAATGACTCTCCAGAATCTTAAAAATATTTTATTATTATTTATTATAATAAAGTATAGTAGCAAGTGTATTTGTGGACCCAGCTGCCTCTGATATCTGCAGCTATTTTAAGGAGCACATGTCAGAGTGACAAAGAGAAAATTAGAAAGATATTATAGTACCTGGAGGTTCTAAACTTGTCCAATATGTAAATGATTTGTTACTTGCCAGCAAAACACACAAATGTTGTTTGAAAGATACTATATTTCCACATACTGCTTTAGCAGATCATCCAGGGATTTCTTTGTTCAAGGACCTTCTTGAGAGATGCCCAACTCAGGCTGTAATTAACTTAATGTATTAATAAAAAGTACTTTTATAGAGGAATCTGTTGTGCAGCTTATTGATTCAGCAGAAACCTAATCAAACCCTGTTATTGTGGCTGGTATGCATAATTTCCATAACACCAAGTCCCACCACTGCTGCCAGAGACATCCCTAGACAGCTCAGTGCCACCTGGGGGAAAAGCTGGCTGCTTTGCTGTGGGAGAGCTGCCCAGGGACCCAGGCTGTGTGCAGGGAGGAAGGTTGTCCAGGTAAGATAATTTGGAGTGAGGCAGGAGGCAACCTCAGGTGTGGGTCAGAAGCACCTGGGTGCAGGAGACACAGGGCACAAGTACCAGTGACATCTACCTCCTGTGCAGGAGCCCAGAGACTCTCTTACCCTCAGCAAGGAAATGGTTATTTTAAATTATGGCAAATAAATCCTATAAATTTGGGTCAGGTAAGCAATATTGGGTTTTCAGTGGGGGACTGTAAGGTTTTTATAAAAACTGCCTCTCAACTCAACATGCAATTATAAGGATTTGGGTTTCAGCTCAAAAGACAAGTTTGCAGCCCAAACCCAGGGTTTGGTGTGACTGTCCCAGGCTAATGGTGGCTGACACAGAGGAGGAGGTGACAGCAGCCCTCTCAGCAGTCACTGTGTTGTGCAAATATACACTATGACAAGGGCAGTTAGGTGTAGTCACCCACCCCATACCAAGGATGCAGGAAGAGTTTTCTGCCTGCTTTTATCAAGGTGAAATTTGAATTTGCATCAAGGAACACATGCTTCCTTAACCTGAGAACACCACAGGTAAGGGGTAAATCAGCAGGCAGCAGAGGGGTCTGGAAGAACTTGGAAAATGCTTCTGGGCAGTGTGCCTGGTGTTCAGGTTTTCAGAAACATGCTCAAAAGTCCACATTTTTAGCAAACCTTGGTTTTGAGCAAACACTGAAGCTGACACTTAGCCACTTACTTGAGCACTTTGCCAAGTGATGGTTTCCACTGGAGCGATATCCCAAGACAAAGTGAAAAGATACTGGTCCTTGCTGAGCATCCAGCAGCTGCCAGAGATCCCTCTGTGACCCTCTGCAAGCCAGGCACTGCCTGACTTAGTGTCTCACCAAACCTAGCTGAGGACAATCACATTCATTTCTACCTTAAAATTAACCATGATGCTTTTATTAAGAGGGAGTAAGCTGGTTTTTGCTTTTAAATGCTTCCTTTGCACTGTCAGAGAAACTCTGGTTTTCACCACCAGGAGATAATCCTATTTTCTTTCCTAAATATGTAAACTCAGGAGAACCATACTATCTGTATCTTCCCTTTTCCCCTCAGTATAATTTATTTTAATGGTATCTTTCAAGCTTTTTGCTCAACATCTGTAACAAACCCTCCAGTATTAATAAATTCATGATAGGAAAGATTTGATTAATACATGATATTTAAGAGGAGAAACAAAATCCAGAGTTTACAATTGGTATGACTGTAACTGCTTGTCATTTCCCTGATGTAAACAGAGATTGGAGGTTTTGCTCTGGAGCTAAATTTTTTCACCCTCAAAGCTTTGTCTAAAATCTACAATGGCCTACAAGTTTAGGAGCTGTGCAATGAAATACTGACAAAATCCAGCAGCTTTGAATTGACACACACTGGGACAGGTGGTATTCATTGTGCACTTATGCTTGGATCTAGAGGCTCAGCTGCTGAGCTTGCTCATTTCCAGTTTCCCCAAGGATTTACTGAAGTCCATCACTTAATTAAATCATCCTGTGATCCAGAAACTCAGCAGGATTTTCATCCTAGAGAAGCAACCTGCATCGGTTCTCCCTTGTTAGCAACGGCAGGATTTACCACACCACTGGCACTCACATCCTTTTCCTCTTTCTCTACTCTATGTCTGGTTCTTTTCACAATGGAATACTAGAGGTATGTGGTTTATCAATTTATTATGAGCTTTTATAAGGCAAATATAATGTCTGATGACAAATTGCTAAATATTACCTGTTTATAACAGTATTTTTGCTATACTGGACTTTTCCCAGCAGAGCTTTTTTCACTTTCCTTCTTCCTTCCCAGGTCCTTTCTAGATAAGCTGTTATACAAGAAATACATCTGAGACTATACCACTGCAGAGAACAGAGATGGAATATAGCAGCACAACAGGTTTTTATTCCCTTTCCTATCCCTTCCAAATGCTAGTATATTTAAAAGCGTGTATCCAAAACCCAAACAACAGCGATTTACACCTTTCATTTCTCTTCTGTTTAAAAATATTCCTTCTCCATTAGACAAAGAAACATGAGGAGTTAAAAAATCTGAATTTAGGGAAATTACTTCACGTGAGAGGAAGAACTGTCCATTTCTCCAAACATCATGACATGCTCCAACATTCCTACACAGCCTTGAAGATTGGTGGGGGGAGGCAGGGGGAAGAAGAAGGAAAAAAACACAGGGATTCTGGAGATATAAAGATAAACCAAATACTCAGAGCTACTTCTCTAGCTGAGAGAGTAACCCACCCAAAACCATCCTCAATGCCAGGGGCAAAGGCTGAGGCAGTTTTTCTCATCCTCCCCGCCCTGAGGACTCAGACCTGAAATGAAGGCAGCATCCAGAGGCCACACAGCCTCTTCTCCTGTCACTTGGACTGCAGAAACAGGATGGCTCAAAGTTTCCAGAGGGAGCAAGCCCAGGGTGCTTGCCATGGTCCTCTGCCATCCCAGGCACATCAGCAGTGCTTTCACAACCCTGGAGATGCTCCAGCTCTCCAGCATGTGCTTAGCAAGAGCACCACCTGGACACAGCCCCAGGGTGCCATGCCTTGGCATAGCACAGGCTCAGAAGTGTGTTGTGATCACCTGCCTCCCAAGCAAAGGTTTATCCCTGCAGCCAGGGGAGACCTTGTGCTCAAAACATTGTGCAATGGGGTGTGGCAGAAGGAAGGGCAGGGCAGCAGGCAGGTACTCACACAGGTCAAGAAACACTGCTGTTCAACACACCTCTCTGCTCAGACCTCCTCCTGCTAACAGAGATCATTGTCCCCTCCTTTCAAATTCCCTAACAACTGTCAGTGCTCCCAAGAGGTGGTGCTTGAGCCTAGCCAAAACTAAATCTCTCACGGTATGTCCAATTATAAAATCATTTCCAAAAGGCATCCATCGTCTTCAGCTTTTGTTTCTAAGATAAACCACCTGCAAGAGGAGGTCTAAGAAGCACAGTGAAGTGCTCCCCCTGAGCTAGCACAGCACATATGAGCCCAGGTATTAGGAGTGTAACATGAGTGAGGTGCAGGTCTCTGGGAATCTGATTAGTCTGTATGAACACATCCAAAAAACTCATAAAAAGGACAGGAGAATTTCATAACAACTGCAACCCCATTTCCAAGGCCATGCATCTTCCTGCTTCAGGCCTCTCATTAGGTCAAAGGAGTTTCATTTTTCATTTTTTGTTTGGCCTCCAATTTTTAAATCAAGTGAACAAATGCACCTGAGTGCATGCTTACATACACATAACCATGCTAGAAGCTTTATCCAGAGTCCCAGCACTGAGACTGAAGGGCCACTCTGCCTTTCTACCATATGTCAGCATCTCTACAGTATCTGTACATAGTCTAGCTCCATCCTCATCATTTGTGAATTATTAAAAATAATTTACCCAGAGAAGACATTTTCTGAGAAAATTGCACTGGTTTCCATTACCAAGTCTATATAAAATATTAAAAATAAACATCATGCCAAACCAGGAAGAAAAACACCCTTTCACTTTTTGTATACAACTTTGGCTTTTGTTTTCAAAGTTGGGCAGACAATCATCTCCTTCCATTTTGTTCAAATGGTGTGAGTCAGTAAACAAGAAGTAATGCTTTGCAAAGTCTATGACTTCACGTGTTGTTTGCTTGTTTTAATAATTTAGTGCAGATGCTGTTAGCACCTACTTGTTCACACTGACTGATGTCCATGGAAACATCATTAGAATGTGGTATTTTCACAAATGGTTGGCTGTCTAAATGACAGTTTGCTATCCATTTTCACCTGTCTCACGCTGAAGCTGGTACACTTTACCCATCTCTTCTTATCTGCATTATTGGCTAATAAAAGGTTTTGCTTCCTTGCTCGTGGCTAACATTTATCTCCAGCTAACGTGATGTTTGTTGCACACTCTTGCGTTAAAAGAAAATTTGCATATTGCACAAGCCCGTTGGTGTGGTGAGAGCCTGTGAGCTGCTCCTCGTGCTCACAGCAAGGCTGGCTCATGTGTCTTTGCTGCCAGCATCCTCTCCATGGCTGCATGGCTCCTAGGCCAGCATCCAGGTGAGAACACCCAGCCTGAACACAAAGTCAATGTCCTTCTCCTTTCAAACTCTGCCACTTAGGGATCCTCTGATCCTCTTCTCACTCACAGTCAAAATGAATAGAGGTAGCTGTGAGCAATCTGCCCTTTCTCTCAGAAATAACTAATAAAAGCACTTGCAGCAGCACATATCTCTTCCAATGCTGTTCCTTGCACCACAGTTTGCTATTCTTCCATCCCCAAGGTAGGTGGAGGTGGAAGAATACTGAGCTGTGCCACAGAGACCAGCAAGGTATAACTACTGACACACCACTGCCCCTTTGCATCAGCCCTTGCCTTTGCAGTATTTGCACCTACCACTCAAATTCCTGTTGCGTACGATGTTAACATAAGGTGGTGCTGGATGTCCCTGTGATCACTGAGAAGAGACCTCAAGGGATGTCATGTAATCAAATACCTGTTAAAAGGAACATTGGAGAGGGGAGATAGGGTAGAGTTTGCTGCATGGGCTTTGAACCCAAGCCTCTGTGCAAACAGGGCAAGGCCTGCCATGAATAGCAGGTGAGGCTTTTTGGGCCACAACAGAAAAATCTTCTCAAGCCTTTCAGGGTTTTCTGGGTGTTCAGTCTTTCACTGCTGTTGGGCAGTGTGTGTTTTCCTTTGCCTGACCAGCCCAAGCTACTCTCTGGTGCATCTGCCCCTGTTATTCCAAGGGCTGTGCAGATTCTCATCAGATCCTCATCAGCCCTTCTGCCATACCCCACCAACAGCACATTCCTTTCTCTATTACAAGCACAATGCATTTCCAAGGGATGGGAGGAGACGGGAAAACCTTCCTTTTCTACCTTCCCCCTCCCAAGAATTAATGGTCCTTCCTTCCCTCAGGATTTCTGAGAGAAGTGAGAAACACTCCATAAAACAAACTTTGTTCCCAAGCAGCTTTTGAGGAGTCAGCCTTTTATTTTTTTTAAACCAGTGCATTGCTACAGAACACACAAATGTAGGAGGTCAGAAGGCATAACTAGGAGTGCCCAGTTTGATGTCCTGGATAGTACAGGGAATAAGCTGTTCCAGAAGGGTGAAGGGAATTTTCTTCCCTGATAGAGCCCAGTAACTTGAGAGTATACACTTTCACAAAGGTCATACTTTGTTCACTGGAAAAGCCTTAGCTTGACTTGCATGCTTTCTTTAAACAAACAAAAAATCCCAACAAACCAAAACCAAAGCAAAGCAAACAACTATATAAAAGAATTACAGGAAGGGGGGGTGGGGGGAGGAGTCTGCATTGGCAAAAGGATATAAAGAAAACCCATGTGAAATGTCTTATTCCTGTGTAGTAACCCTTTCCTTCTTGCTTTTGGTCCTTTATTTTTTGTGATTTAATAGAGGGGCCAGGGGATTTATTCCACCAACATGGAAAGTATTATTATAAAGAGGACTGTTAAAGTAAAAAAGCCACATTGGCTCTCCTTCTTCCTCAGCATGCAGGAATAATAAAGGCATAGCTGTTTTACACAAAGACACAAAACCTCCCCCAGCTAGCTGCCTAGCAGAGACCTTCTGCTATGTTTATGAGCACAAACAGCTCAATACACTACCAGACTTTTAGGTTTGTACCAGCCATTTTTACTGATAGAAGTACAATCTGTATTTTTAACTTAAATAACATCAAGTGTTCACATAGAGTATTTTGCTAATAATGTTCTGAAGAAGTTCATACTTTTTTTACAATTACAGGCTAACATCACTCTGAGTTAAGGGTCAGTGAAATACTAAAAATTCGCTGTGCCTCTCCTTGAAAAGCAATAGAAAATAAAGTAAAATGTCTTTCTTTAGTTAGAACAAAATTGCATTTGATTCTACATGTTGCAATTGCAATTACTGTTGAATTCAGCTCTGGGAACATTCCTGAAGCTATTTCACAAAAATAATTATACCAGGTCTTTTGGTATTCAGAATGAGTAGAAATATCAGCAGTGTTATAAGGTCTCAGTGCCTTGAAATTCACGGAAATATAACAGGGCTTTCATTGATCCTTCCCTGCTTCTCTGGAACCATGAATACAATGAATTGTCTACTCAGCTATGTACACAGACACACACAGACACACACACTTCTTTCCTGGTAAAGAAAGAGTAAGTCTTCCCTGGAAGTACAGCAAGCCCTGAGCAATGGCTCACTGACACCTGCTGCCCCATCAATTAGCCTAATGTAAGGGTGTTCTTGTACAGTGCAAAGGTTAATGGGAGTTTAAGATGCAGAAAGTGCTTAGCAGTACCTGGAATGAGATCCTTGTTCAGCTTTATCTGCTATTCTGAAGAAGACTTGGTGGGCCAAGTTAAGCAGACAGGGAGGTCAATTCCTAACATCTAGAGCTGAATTTGGCCCAATTTTTACAGGTCCATAATGTGCGATATAGTAAATAGTGTCATTTCAACAGTTTTGTTAAGTTTCTTTAAAAGTTAATGACAAACATCTTAAAATGCTGGGTTCAACTGAACACAGAATATAGTTATATCCCAGGCCTACTTCCAAATATTTTGCCATTAGTGAAAATTAGCCAAACTTAAGTAAGAAGGAAAGTGATTGAAATAAAGAGACTAAGATGGGCTTTACCAGCTTCCTTGGGAATTCCTGTGCTGGAAGGACAAAATAGTTATTGAAATCACCCATGTACCATATGCAGAATAATTTTAATATTGGCCACTTAAAATAGAGAGGAAAAAAAAAAAAAGAAAGTAGGAAATGCAAAGAGATCGAAACAGATATTTCTAGGAGAAGCCAGAGCCCTTCTAGGCAGAGATATACCAGCCTCCAAGTTGAGACTAGCCAGAACACAAGGAGGCTGACTTCCAGCACCTGCCCATGAAAGGTGCCATCGGGGGCCCTCAGTCCTCAGCTCTACCTCGTCTCAGCCACGTGGCCCTGCTGAACCGGCCGCAGGCGCGCGCTAACCTGGAGTCCCCTCGGAGGCAGGGATAACAAGAAGCCATGTCTCCAGCACGAGGAGCAGTCCGCCCTCCTGGGTCATCCTAGCATGAAGGAGCAGCGAGCCTGGAGTGAGATCCAGCTGCAGCCACAGGATGGCAGTGGGATCTGGTGGGGAAGGGGAGCATCATCCCCTGCATTCCCTCTCTAGATTGCAGACTCAGGCTGGTTTCCTCCCGACCATCCACACGGTCCATCCAAGGGGTACAGCCACTGTCAGCACAGTCACAATCCTCTGAAATTTCCCCAGGCAGCAGCACTCACATATTTCAGCAATAACTGCTACCTTGTAAACACATTCCACATTCCTGTTGCATTAAACCCCACAGGTCAAATGCAAAGCTGAACAGCCTCTTGTCTAACTGTTGTACAAGGCTTGCTCTGAGGTAGTACACGTGGCAGGCTTTTATTTGGAAAGGACCTTATTTAGCCTCTTTTGACTCTTCCTAATTTTGGCCCTCTCAGCCTTCAAATGATAATTATTTTCTTGAGCCCTGATGGAAGAAAGATGAGCCATGGGCTTCTTTATTTTTCTTCCATACTGGTAACATCCAGATCACTTCTAGAAAAAAGAGCATGAAATTTTTAACACAAGGTCACCCTAATACATGACTTCCTCAGAGGGTTCAGGTAGGAGTCCGGTTAAGTTTGACTTCATAATTCAAATTATTTCCTACAAAAAGACTGGAAGGTTGCTTTGTGTCCATGCCACAATAAACGTGATGGCTGAGACTTTTCATCTTTGATTGGAACCCTTCTCCATAGTCTAGAAGAAAAACAGTCAGGATTTTACAAATGTAAGAGCCCTAACTTTTTGTCATTTACTCCCTTCACGACATGAACTTCCAAACTTTTCATTCTTACTATCCATTCGGGACATAATTGTTATTTTATATTTGAAAGAGAGGAAATATTTTTCTGTAGTTCTTATCTCATTTACTTGCAGGTCTATGCTCCAAACCACACTGTGCTCCAAAGCAAGGATATGAGCAAATGGAAATAACTTCCACTAGCTCAGATTCTTGTTTTCTCCTTCAGTCCTTCCCTGCAGCAATAATCTCAGCAAATATAACCTCTGGCAAGTCATTCTGTATGTATCACCTCCAGTTGCTGCTTCAAACTTGCAGACTTTTCAAAGTCAAAACACTGAATGCAGACTACAAGTTTTTACTGTCACCTTGTCAGAAATCCAGAGCCAAGTCTCTAGTGTGCCCTATACTACCTGCACAAGCCCACTCATTCCCTTGGACTGGGAAGTAGAAAGCATATCACAGAATTGCTAGGGTTGGAAGGGACCCCTGGAGATCATTTGGCCCAAGCCTCCTGCCAAGGTAAGTTCACCTGGAGCAGGTGACATAGGAACATGTCCAGGTGGGTGTTTGAATGTCTCCAGAGAGAGAAACTCCACAATCTCCCTGGGCAACCTGTCCCACTGCACTGTCATCCTCAAACATAAAGAAGTTCTTCATGTTGAGGTGAAACTTATGTGTTTTAGTTTATATTCATAGCTCTCATGCTGTCACTGGGCACCATTGGAAAGAGTCTGGCACATCCTCCTGGCACCCGCCTTTGAGACATTTATATCCATTAATGAGATCCCCTCTCAGTCTTCTCTTCTCTAGACTAAACAGGCCCAGCTCCTGCAGCCTCTCCTCACTTAATAGAGGTTCTTCAAGCAGCAACTCTCAGAGCAGGGACCAGAGTGAGTCTGTCATGGAGAAGCCATGCACAGCTCCAGGCCTGTCCCTTGGTCCAGCTTTGCTGGAGCCAATGGCATAGACTGAGGTGCCTTCTGTGGCCTAGGGCCCAGCCCCCCGTGGCACCCTGTGGCACAGTGGAACTCAGGAGGCAAAGGGAACTTGATCATGCTCCCCAGGTGTCCCTGCTGGAAGGGGCTCCGTGCAACACTGGTGGGGAATGCACTGTGAGAAATGTCTCCCTTCTCACCCATCACCACTTGCCCTCAGTCTCTTCCTTCTGCCACAGGGACAGGAGTTCTCCCCATCCCCCTCCAACATGATGAGCACCTTTCTTGTTAACTCCTCACTGCTTAATATCTCTGTCAGAAATCTCTTGTGTGCACTTTTGCCTCTGGCAGCATCTCCCTCTTGGCAATGGAGAGAGGAAGACATTTCAGGAATGAATAAGTCTAAATCACTTTACCTGAAAGAGACACCCCTCTGCAAAGGAGATAGCTTCCTTTCTGCCCCTTCTAAACCTAATTTTCAGATTCCTTGGGGCTTACTTGGCATGGAGGATAGGGTGGTGGGGAAGGGAATGTAAAGCCATTTGGAGACATCACATTTGTCCCCAGGCTCCCTTCTTGGAATATATGACAAATGTTTTACTTCAATTCTCAAAAGCCCAATGAGATGCAGGTTATTAATTCATGACTGTGACAAGATTATTATGGTTAATTTAACATGTGCAGGCACTTAAGTAACTACTGTTGGGAAATATTTGTCATTAATTCAAAAAATTCCTGCCTGTAACTTGGCAAATATAAATGCAAGAGTGCAGTTGAAATCCAGCATGACATAAAGAGCACTCATCTGCCATCACCTTTACACGTGACTGTACAATGCTTGATGTCTGCCTGATTTAAATAAGCACAACAAAATGTACTGCAGCATTCATAAATTAAATGCCATTGACATTCATATGCTAGAAAGAGCCCAGATGTAGGAACAGAAACTGAGAAGCAGACAATATCCCCATGGGCAGGAAGTGGGACACCACTGGGAGAGAGGGTGGCAGAGCAGTATTCCTAATCAAAGCTCAAAAAGCAAAGCTGTGCAAACAAAACCTACTTGTGTGAGCTTTTCTCCCACCTCCTGTGGGTCTGCAATAATTCCTACCAAGGCAGGTGGTGCAGAGTGAACCACCAAAGTGATTTCAGTCAGGAACAACTTGTCTCTCAGGCATGGCACAGACCTCCAGGGTCGCCCCATCACTCCTAGGGAGGGAACTCTCTGCCTCAAACTGCTGTTTTGCTTGCTTTCCCAGGGAGATAGGTGAAAGTTCTGTATGTATGGAGCTAATTACAGCAACAAATCAAAAACTCAAGTCCAAAGCAACCAGTCTCATGGCACCTTCAAAGGATCCCAGCACTTCTTGGTCTTTCCTGATCCCTTGGGCAGGTCCTAAGTCATGGATGAGTCATTTTGCTCACAAAGGCTCTTTAGCTCTCTGGTTTTCCAAGACCTATCACTATCAGATGCATCCCACCTATCAGGCCCTTCTTGTTGCATGCACTGCCTGAACTTCTTCAGTTCTCTCGTATGGTGAAAACTCCTTAGGGAAATCCTGAGGGAAGTTTTGGTACACTTATACCTTTGAGCTTCATATAGGTGTTTCATAATAAACCTTGGGAACTACTACCAGTGGAAATTTCCTGAGCATTCAGTCCCTTGTTACTGGCGAACACTTGATATAATCCCTTCACAGGCTGATTAAAGCCTTATTTTGAAAACTATTCAAATTCAAATGCTATTCCAGAACTTGGTAACTCTGATGGTTAGAAAATCCCAGACTAAATGACCAGTGTATACCTGTTTATTTTTGTGCTAATGTAATACTTTCCTTGAAGGAACTTTTTTCTTTTGCCACAGGTATTTAGAGAAGATATCCATCTCCCCTTTCAGCAAAGCCAAACAAGCCATGGCACCTTAATTTCCTCACAGATATTATCCTGGCACCTTACTAACTCTTCTCTGCACCTGCCCTACTCCAAGCTCACCTCTTCTGGCAGCCAGATGTCCTGAACCAGGCACTGGATCCCAGGCAGCCTCTATAGCTAAGTGACACAAAAATCACTCTTGGATTTAAGCTTCCCAGCTCCTAGTTAGGGTTGCACATGTTGGTAGATAAATAGAGAGGAAGCATTCACCTGCTTCCTCTAGCCTGCTCTCTACTGCAGAGTCCAAGTACATGTTTGAGCCATTTACTATCAAGAAACACTGTTTGTGCAAGGCCAGTGTTTCAATAACCTTTCCAGACTTGGCTCTTTCCTACATCCAACCACCGAGATGCTGATGCTGGCTGCCAATACCAGACTATAGGACCCATTCCAGCTTCTTTTCAAACCCCAAAGTGCCAGCATACGCTCCCTTGGCTGAATTTGTGAAGGCCCAGCCATCTGTGTGTCTACAGAGTGTCTCTGGTGTAGGTATAATGGGAAAATATTTAGCCTTTTACATGCAGTTGGCAAATATATTAGCTCAAGCCTGAGGAAATTCTGATTCTTTGCTTAGAGGCCTCCTCTTTTCTTAACACTTTAAAAATATTTGTGAGTCACAGCAATGGGTAGGGAATGAGATATCTAGCAGAGCTCCTAGCTCTGCCAGAGGAGCATTACTAAGAGGACACTACCAGGCTTTGTGAACAGAGGAAAGATCAGGAGGTGCTGGATGACTAAATCTCTCCTGTCCCACACTATGCTCTGAGGGTGCTATTTTACTGAAAGAGGTGGATCAAAGCTACTGAAGAGGTTTCTGCTGTTAACTGTCTCCTGAAAGTTGTTGACCTAGAGACTGGAACAATTAAATGAAATGTGAAGCACCTCCTCAAACAGATATTTTCCCTACTCTGTCCTACATCACCTAATCAGACAGTAGTATGAAGTTACACACTTGGGAGAGCTTTTTGTAATAAAGGACATCCTGAACTGCATGAAGATACTGCCCTGGTATATATTTTTTCTCTCTTCTCATGTGGACACACACCCTGCAAGTCCTACGAATGAATGTATGAGCCCTCCCATAAGTGTGATAGAGACAAAAAGTCTGGGATACCAAATTGGACATGCACACTTGAAAAGCAGCTGCTGTATCAGGTATGCAACGTGAGACTCTGGGAATTGTTTTTCTGAATACTAAATGTGGAAAATATCAATTGAAGCTGCACTTAGCCCCTCTGAAGAAATCAGCTTCTGAACACCTTAGAGTCAGCACTCAAACAGCTTCATATTAGAGATAATTAAAATATATAGCTTGAAAATAATCTGGTCTTTTATGTCCCTATTCAGAATCTACTACTACAACCTTCTGTGCAAAAACCGTATAAACAACTTGCAGTGTATCCGTCTCAGAGATGTGCAGCCAGATCTTTGGCTGATGTCACTTGGCAGGCCTTTGCTCAAGTTAATTGGTGCTCTATTAATTCATATTCCTGCAGAGATGGGATGTACTGCTTACAGACTTATGAAAAAGGCCAGTTAAATAACTCGTATGCACCTAGAGATATTAATTTCCATGGTTTTCAAGATATGAAAACTGTATTTTCTGTGAGAAGTGGTCCTTCAGAAAACTACCATGCCAGCCTTGTACCAGCACTAGACTTAAACATACTCTGGTTTGATTCCCACCATCTCTACTATCTGTGAGTAGAGAAGCTACAACACAAGGAAGACACCTTTTTTTTGGTATTTTTCTTAGAATGGCACATCACTTTAATTTTTACATTTGGCAAAGAGCTTCTACTTGTAATCTACGAAAAGAAAACAAAAAGCAGTAACAAATCCCATTGTGTTACCAACCAGAGGCTATGATTGCTGGTCTCTGCAAACAATGAACAGCCAGAGGGACTTGCTGCTTTCTATTTTGCAAATATGCTACAAGCAGTGAGTTGCAGTGAGAGCATGGCAACCAATAGCACTTGATCGCTTAAAGGTTTTTCATTAGCCAGTTCTACAATAAATTAACTAGAGAAGTTTAAAGGTTGTTTTCAACAATTTATATACACACACACCACAAAGAACAAGGGAAGATAGTCCATCTTTCAGCTTAACTTTCTTACTTACCATCCAATGAAACTTTAGTAAGTACAAAGGCAGGTCAATAGTCCCAGAATTGAATGTTGTGCACCTGTGTAACCAAGAAACACATTTCACCTGCAGGAAAACAACCCTTAAAGTAGCTCAGACATAAACTTTCTTCAGCTGCTTACCTGTGCAGGTTCCTGTTTGTCAGATTCAACGCCCCACAAAAGGCGTTTCAGAAGGGATCTGTCACCTTGCCAGACCTTTAAGTGGTAGCAAAACCAGCAGAGGCACTTTCAAGTTTGCACAGAGAATTCTGAAAGTCTCACTGAGCTCGACTTGGACGGTGCACCCTACATCTCATCAGGTACCCAGCACGGGGCTCCCGTGCCCTGCCGAAGCATGAGTTATTAGCAGCGCCCTGATCCTTTCACCGAGTGATCCCTGTATCTGACGCAGAAGGAGTCGGTCAGAGGAGAAAGCACCAGTATCCCCCAGTTGCTAGGTAACAAGCAGGGAGATCCTGACCTGAATTCTTAGCGCAGGCTGATGTTACTCAGGAAGCTTAGCTAGGTCCTTCCTGGAAAAGAAGGGCCATGCCAAAAAGTTACTCCTTGCTTTGTAAAGGCCACTGCGTGGCACCCAGGACAAAGGGAGAGCTGCTGAGCTATTTTTATCATAAAAAAGCACATGTTTTGAAAATAGGAAGCACACATACAAAAATGGAGAGTGACATTTTCTGCTCTTCATGCCAATGAAACCAGAAAGTTTTTAACCTTAAAAGAAGATCTGTTTCAAATCTAGTCATTAAATAAAGCAGAAGAAACCACCCACCATGTGCACAGCCTACACATTAACAATTGCAATAAGAGAATATAAAGCATATGAAAATAAAAAAAAATAATGTTATCCAATATACCATACTATGAAGCATAATCTAAAGACAAATTCAACACAGAAAACTGAAAGGAAGCAAATCAATGATGTTTATGATGAAACAAGAACTCTGCATTCTGTGACCCTGTAAATATTTTAAGTTATTGCCATACCATTGTATTAATTACTGTATTTAGTTTGCAAATCCCTTAGGGTGTATTTTCTAAAAGATGAAAAGTAAGTGCTAAACCAGACCTGAAGAGCTAAAGTGCCTCTGAGTCCCTTGGCTGGAGTATACCTGATCCTATCATGCAGTATAGCAAAAGAAAAAAATGCCTTCTCATATGCTGCATAACACAAACGCTGAAGACCCAATTATGTGGAAAAGATGCCTGTTTGCTTTCTACTGGCTCCAAGGAACATCTTGGCAAAAATGGCATGAAAGCAGCGCTGTGCACACCACATGTGGCATGGCTCCCATGGCTGGAGGGGCCCGTGAGGCCGGGAGGGCTGAGGGGTATCGGTGCAGAAACGAGTCCTTTCGTTCCAGCCGGCTGCTTCCCCATCACATCTGAGCACAGTCTCACACGTGAGCAGCTCCATCCTTGCTCAAGCAGATTCTGCCAGTCCCAGAGAGGAATATCTGTGAGGACTCCAGCTTAGCCAGGGCAGTAGCTCCTGCACCTCTGCACGAGAGGTTTGCAGTGGGTGTTCCTACCACCCAACCACCACAGGGCCAACAGCTCTTTTAAAGGGTCTCAGGGACAGGAGGACTGGCCTGTCATGTCTAGAGAAGTCCAGCCATGACCTTAAAAGGGAATTACTCCACAATAGCCTTTTATTTGGTAGAAACAAAGCAATGGTTTAATGGAAGGGAAAGGCACACAAGTGACTTTGCAGAATTCCAGCCCAGCTCAGCTGTGCAATGGCACACCTAATGCTTACTCCTAATGCATGTAGTGTAGCCCCAAAAAGGCTCTCCCTTCAATGCAGCCAGTTTCAGGCCCAATAAATCTGTGTTTAGCACAGGCTCGAGGTCAGGAAGCAGTCTCTTAGCTATGCTTGAGGTCTCTCCCTCCCCATAAATGTCCCTATTTATCCAGGGAATCAATCTATCCCTGCAGCAATTATAACTGCCCAAAACCAGATGAGTATCACGGCACTTCAAGTACCTTTCTGAACAAGAGCCAAAGCTCATTATATTGATAGGAAAATTATAGTTCTTTCATTCATTGCCCTTTCTCATTTTATTGCAAAAACAGGAAGAGCTCAGAGTTAAGTCCTATCTCATAAGCACCTAAATTTCCAGACAAAATAATTACAGATGTCACAGTCTAATTCAGCAGGGTTAAATTAATCCAGGTTTTAAATAGATTCTAAATATAAAAACCCCTATAGATAACCAATAGACATTTGGAGGAAACACTGAAAATATAAGGTATTAAATATATACTCATCTGCTGCTGAAGAAAAACTGATCATGTAACAACAGCACAATTCAGAAATCACAGCTCTGTGCAGTGCATCTGATTTTTAAGCGTTGCAGATACTTTTCTGATTTCAATTCTTTAAACTGTGCAGAAACAATTTTCTCATGAAAGGCTGTCTTACAGATACCATCATCAGGAGGCAAAACAGTGCAGGGAATCTACTCATAGAAATATTTGTGTTTTAGATAGCTCTAGACTAATTTTTTTACTATTGATTCAGCTTTTGCAAACCAAGTGAAGTGGATGGCACTTCAGTTCATCTTTTTCTACAAATTCTTCCAAATGGTCTTAATGTTCAGCCATGCAACAAGCTGCATTAAATAGCATATATTGGAGGAAACAGAGAAAGCCTGGCAAGATGAAAGGTGTGCAAATATAAGCTTTTACTAGTGAAGCCCTTAATAGAGGCAAAGAGAAATTAAAAGACACAAGTATGGTAGATTTGAGAAGAAATTGAGAACTGCTGAGCCCAAAAGAGAGGAAGAAGGAAATCCTTTCAAGATTCATATAAAAGTTAGAAAGAAGATGTAAATGGAAACAATGCTGTTGGAAATGCTGATCCCACAGAGATCTGGAAACCTGGACAAACTGGACATCTCTTCTGTCTTTTAACATTTCCTCCAGTCACATCTTGAACAGGAAGAACAAGTAAGAAGTAAACAGATCTAAGTGGGGTAGAGAAAATCCAGTCCATAGCGTTAAAAGTAAACTGTCACATCTTCCTATTGTCTCAACTGGCATAACTCCACCAGATTCATTTTATGCCATCTTAAGATTTGGTCAAATGCAAGAAGAGGAAGGTAGCAGTTCCTATTACATGTTTCATTTTGCCTGCAGGCAGGTTCCAGCAAATGGCATGTCTCTTCCAGGGGAACATACTCAATGAAGGATTTATTCTTCCTGATGGATACAGAAAGATGCCAAAGTGCCAAACTTGTCAAACACACTTTGCAACAAAACACATTGTTAAAAATTTGCTTTACTTGGCTATACACTTATAAAGCCATGAAAGACAGACATCTCCAAATCACCTGACTTCAGCCACTGGAAGTCAAACACTGCCCAAATCCCTTTGCAAAGGTGTAGTATTTCAGTAACCGAGAGCGTCCCTAAGCCGCTCACATCGGGACGCGGTGCCGAGGAGTCTCCCGCTTGTTCAGCCGCAGAAGGAGCCGCGTGAAGCACTGATTCACGCCGATGAATTGTAACCAAGCAACACTGCCAGCATCTCTCCAGCCCATTGTTCAACTGAGCTGGGGAGAACTGCAGCAGAACTGCACTGAAAAAACATGCCAAACTCCAACTTCAATTAAAGGACACCATCCCTCTAACACTAGGTATAGTAAATTCTTTGACCAAAATTTAACAAAAATAAGCTGTTACTTCCCTCTCAGTAAAGATAATGACGTGCCTGAAGACAGAAAATTAATTTCTGTGTGTCCAGGGCCTCTTGTAAGTTGCCTTTATAAAAGAAAGGGTTTAAATTTACTTTCCACAAAAAATGCAGGGCAATGAATTATTCATCTGAGCAGAGGGACAGAAATACTGCCTTTTTGTTATTCTGGCTATTAGATGCTGAGGGAAACTAAGGAAAACTTTCTCAGACACAGTAACTAATCAGTAACAACATAGATGAGATAGAAAGGAAGTATATATTTGAAAATTTTGTTCAGTGAGAGCTGGCAACCTTTTCCCATGTAAATGTCTAAAACCAACAGTTAACGCACAAAATATTGCTACTACATCACTCATGTAAGCCCTATTATCAAGAGAGGCATTGAAAAACTAGGTTACAATACTAAAATGTTTTCCTTTAATTGCAGTTAAATCTGAGTGGTGGGATTATTTGTTCTGTTTATTGCCATCGGCCTGGATATCAAGAAGAAAATTCACTGCAAAATTATCCACTGTGGCCCTGTATGGAAATAAGAAGATGACACAGTCTGCCAACAAAACTGTTGGTTACTAGATGTTTTTGCAATGTTCAACAGTATCCCCATTTTACCAGAAAAAACCCACGATGTATAAATTAAGAACATGATACAGAATTGACTCGTTTTTATAACATAAAAGACAGGCTAGCTAGCAGCTGTGGGCATTTCTCAGAGCATAAAAACCAAAAGCACTGACCTGTAAAACAGAAATAGTAATAACATCTGTTAGACTTCTGGGCTCTGAAATCACATTCCCTGAGAGCAAGTTTCCAAAAGAAAGGCTGGGCACTTATGTAAGATAGCAATTCCCTCTTCAATGGATTATGTTTTTCTTTTGAAATTTTACTTAAAAGCCTGAGTGCAAAACCACATACATCTTTCTTCTCCAGGAATTAATGTAGTAGGGCAAAATAACAAAATGCCACAGCACTGGCATAAAGATAGATTTATCAATGTCTTTCAGAATTTGTGGAATCATAGAATGGCTTGGGTTGGAAGGGACCCTAAAGATCATCTAGTTTCAACCTCCCTGCCATGGGCAGAGGCACATTCCACTAGACCAGGCTGCTCAAACCCCAACCAATCTGGCCATTAACACTTCCAGGGATGGGGCATCCACAACTTATTTTAGATCACCCTCTCTGCTTACTTCCATGCTTATCTTTCTAGTCCCTCTCTACAAACTAGGTTCCTAAGGTGTTTTCTTTTCAACCCCATCGTGGGGGATCTAGCAGTCCTGTATTCACTATTCTATGTGGAGTATCACCAGGATTTCACACAGGCAGGAGTGCTGCTGCTTAGGCTCTGCCTTCTTGATATTCTGGGGTCCTCCTTATAAGTCCTCAATGCTGCCACAGGCTTTGATACTACACAATACTCCTTAGAGGCTCAAAGTCTGCTCTCCTGTAGTATGAGCTCCCACCAACTTCCTCTCAATGTGAGCAGATATTTAAAGCAGAATTTGGTCTCATCATCTTCTTTCCCTTCATATGCTTGCCAGATGGCTTTATTTTATGTCTGTTCTCTGGATTGGCTCTTAGATAGATTTTTTTTTTCCTTTACATTTGCCATCTGCTGGTCCAAACAGCTGAATGATACACTTCCTTTTCAATCTCATGGCATAAATTCATTCTGGCTGTCAACTTGGCATCCAAAATAGTATGGCAGGCAGACAGGCAGGCCTGAGTAAGGCCTTGCTTCACCAACAGGAATTTTCTCCTTGTTCCTTTGAAAGTCATTAGCATAGGAGCAAAGTTTTTAAGAAGGAACAAAGTACAAAGCCAGAGTGAAAGACAGGTACCAAGAAGAACTGAACCATGTTGTCTCAAGGACGGAAAGTGGTCTGTGTTGTGGCTATTTCTCAGAAGCAGAATTACAGCCCCAGCAACTGGCATCGTGTGTTCTTGTACAAAGAGAAGATATCAAGTTGTGCAGCAGTTAAGGGCCTAGAATTGCATGTGAACTTCCAAAAGCAACAAATGCTGTGTGGGGAAAAAAAACTTGACTTGGAACCTTCAAATCATTTTCCAGAGTCTTCAGCAACTGTCTTGCTCTTTTCAGTGAAAACGTATGAGGACTCTTGTGAAATAAGTGATGTGGATATGGGATCATGCCTGTGCCCTGCAGGGTATCCAGCCTGGGCTGCACCACAGGGCTAGCAAAACTGCAACAGCAGCTGGCTGGGAAGGGTGTCAGGAGGAGGACAGAAGCAGCACAAGAGGAGGAGGAAAGGAAAGGTGCCAAAAAGTCTTATTGTGACCCCACCTAAATGCCTAACAGCAAGATATTACTGAGCTGCCTGAATGTGCATGTTTTACCCGTCTTGTTACGTTACACTCAGAATTTTTTAGAGACAATTCTGTCTCTTCAGTGTTTGCACAGTTCCAAGCACAATAGCTTCTTGTGTTGGCTGAGTCCTTTGAATTCTCTAAGAATATGATTAAATAATAAGAGCAGTAAAAAGTTTGATGATATTCATACTTGAAAAGCATGAATAGCTCTGGACAAATCATAGCCACAGCAACACTCTGAACAAACATATTTTCTAATCCTCTCATTACTATTGTGGTTTTCTTTTAAAAGTAAAGACAGAAAAAATGTCATGAAAAAATATTAACTGTTTTTCATATCTGAGTGCCACAAAAGACCAACAGTTTATCCAAACAGTGTAAGTGAACAAAAGCTTGAGAACGCCTACTTCAATGCTTCTCTGTATACTTAAATTTGCAAATACACTTGTCTTTTTCTGTTTCCCCTGTGGTTTTGGTGGCTCAGCTGACATCCAGCAGCCTGTCTACTCTGCACTTTCTTCATGCATTACATGGTCAAGTATGTGGGAACAGCGTGAGATTTGCAAGTGTCTTGATCTCTTAATGTTTAGATAAATGCTGATACTACAGAGCTGATCCTAGTTTTCCAGAGCTTCCTACCTCAGGTATGAAGGTAATAAACCTAACCCAGTGGTTCAGTGCCCTTGGTCTCAGCAGCTCTGATCCAAAGCCCACTGAAGCCAAAAGAAAGATTCCTTAACTAGCCAGTTAGTGTCAAATCAAGCACAATTAGGCTCTGGTACCACTGAAGAATAAGATGTATAAATTCTTTTGCAACGCAAATTCCTTTGCTGCTGAACTGTATGGAACTGACCCACCTGCTCCAGGTCTCCGTGTAACCTGATACTTCGTACACCACCCAGTGTTCAAGGGAGGGGTGCTGAGAAACAGATTTCTTGAAATTCCCAAGCTGCTTTATCTGCTTCACATTGGTGGTTCATAATCAGATTTCTGGTTGTCACCATCATGAATGGAAGGATAAAAATTCAGTGACAAGTTATGAAATGTTACATCTGCTCAAAAAGGTAGAACGACCAGCCAAAACCAATGTGTCAAAGAAATGTGTAAAACAGCTCCAGATTTAGCCAGATCCAGCACAAGCTAGATCTATATTTGAAAGCTGCACTGGTACAGATGTTAGTAGGTGTATGAGTAAAGGATAGGAAGACTGTACCACCAGTTTGCATATCCATGGTAACTAAGAGAGGATCTCCTGAGAGAAGGAGCTGTGAGATGGGGAACAAAGAATCCTATTCCCATTTGAGGGCTAAATAGCTCACAGTATCTAGTGAGATTATGTAGGCTGGGGACATGTGCACCTGCAGATCATAAGAGCAACGAGGAAAAGAGAACAATATGGCATCTTCAGTCCTCAAAAGGCTTGTCTAGCCTGTACTGCAGTCCATGTCTCTGCATGTTCACAGCTCTTGTTCCACCTAGGCTGAAGTTGATGCAAACACACCCAGTGGCCTTACAAACAACCCATTATAGTACACAAAATGCAATACAGTACCCAAGACATACACTGGCTGGTTGGGATGTGAAGGCTACAGAAAGAAACAATAGCCTTCTATGCAGCTCTCAGTATACAATATTTAGGCACAAATCATAGAATTACTTAGGCTGGAAAACATTTTTAAGGCCAACCTTTAATCTAGCATTGCAAAATACCAGTGTAGCTCATTTCTCTCTCTCTGTGTATGAGTATGTTCTGAATACATTTATGATGATGCAATTGCATCCGCTCTAGGCTGGGTTTAACAATCTTTACTGTTTCATGAGCAGTCATAAAAGTTCTATTACTCCTAAAGGACAATGTCCAGAGAAAGTACAAGTGATTTCAGAAGAATTAAAAAGCTAAAAAACACAGAGTGATATCAGTGTCCTCACACATGTGCCTACTCCAGATTCAAAGGGCAACCACTTGAGTTCCCAAGTGCTCTGTGTTCCCCAAACAACACTCACAGAATTGCCATCTCTCTCCATTTCCTTACAGCCATCACTGGAGCAGGAGGGCAGTGCTACTACCAGACAGAGCTCAGCCCATCCCAACTGGATTCTGGGTGCCTGCATGTGGAGCTGCCAGGCAGGAAGTCAGACAGAACAGAAGAAATAGGCACCATCTTCCCTGTTGCTGTACATAACCTCTGAAGCAAAAGAATGACAAATTTCTACAAATACAGTTTCTTTTAATAATCTCCTTTTTGTAGTCTCCTGCCTCTGCCATGATTTTCAGTTTTAGATACCTGAGTCTGGCAGCTCTCTACATGTGGTCCAATTCTCTGGCTTATTTCTGGTCCAGATTTTCCTTGGATTTTACTAGAGGCAAAAAAGACTGATATTAAAAAGAAAGGAGAGTAGAAAGAAAACTGAGGAAAACAAAGCCTTAACATACCCAGAAAGTCATCTGAACATCCAAACAGGAGCAGAAAAGTTCCTTCTTTTTAAATATATCTTCCGTTTCCATGCTATACTAACTACATGGTATGTTCTTAAATAATCTGTTTTAAAATAATTTGGGCATGATCTAGTTACTAAATATTGTATGATTTGATAATTACACAGCAGAGCAAACTACTTTCCTAATCTGGAATAAGATGTAAAATTCTACAGTGCCTTTAAGAAAATGGGACCTTTTAGTTTTTCCAATGACATGTAAGCCCAGGAAAAAGTAATTTTCTATTTTAGTTGGTTTTGAAAAGTAATTTTCTATTTTAGTTGGTTTGTCTTAGAATTGACAGTTGCATGTAAACAATTTACACTGTCACTTTTACAGCTATATGAAATCAGTATTGATTTATGCAGCACACAATGTCTTTATTTCTTGATTAACTTCCCTTCAGGCTTTCACTGCAAGCCAGTAATATTTTATTAGAGATAACAGTTATACTTGTATAAATCTCCTTCATTATATTCAGTCACTCATAACTTTGGCAAGTGGTGTAACTTTTAGGCCCTTTGAGTGGGGAGGCAAAAGGCTGAATAACTTGTGATGGTGTAACTGGAGTCCACCCCACATACAAGAGGCAGGTTATGGCTGCACAGTGAACTTTGGTTCTGACACACTCAACCTTGTGCTTTGACTCAGCAAAGTAAATAATGCTCTTTACAAGCACAAAATTGTCAGGGCGTTCTGGTTTAATACACAGCACGTTATCAGGCATTACTCATCCAATATAATTAATTAAGACATTTAAAAACTGGTTTCACCTGGTATTTGGCAATCTGCTGTTCCTAAGAAAAGTGGCTGAGAGTTTAATAAGAAACATCACAAAGACTAGCTAAAAGTTGAAGATCATTTTGATTACAAACCTTCTCATGTCCCTATCACAGTAGCACTCTTACCTTCACTAGCAAATGGCTTTTGCTTCCTTACCCTAACCTTTTAAAGCAGATATTGTACTACAAACTGCACAGACTGTTGTGGAGTAAAAAGTTTTAATAATATCACAGAAGACTCTTGGGCTGAGCTAATATAAGCACTCAGCTTCAGCCTAATTCTAATAGCCAAATAAACAGAGTTAGGATGATGCTCAGTGCTATTGTAAGTTCCAGTCACATTCCATACTGAAGAGTGGACAGAGAAAACAAAATGCTGTGATCACTTATAAATACTATGAAGAAAACCAGACTGGTCACTTTTATTTTGCCCTATGCTTCAGAAATAGAGGCAATTAAAATAACTACTAGTCAGATAAAAAAAGCTAGGAGGAAATGAGACTTTATATTATGGAAATACAGCTGACTAATGCAGTGCTGTAGCAGCAGATGCAGTTGAAAAAACAATTAAATACTTTTCAGCAGAATTTGCAAGTTTGTTTTGTGGAGATGGAACCAGGAAGCCTTTGCTGGAGATTCCCACACCATCGCCCACAGATCCAAAGTACCTATGAGTTCAACAGGAAGTTGAGATGTACCTATCTGCACATATGATCCTCCTTATTTTGTTGAGATTGAGCTACAGCTTGTGACTTTCATTCAGAATAAGACTGCAAAGCAGCTGAGCTGGTTATTAAACCAGACTGTTGAGGCAACGCAAGTAAAAACTACAGAATTTGATTTAAAAGTTACAATGTAATTGTCACTATTTTGCTTTGACTAAGCAACTTGCTACATCAGGCTTATTGCAAGAGTTACAGAGGAAGTTTCAAGAAAATAGATAAAAAATCTTTTGTGTACCCATGACAATTTACAGTGCTCTCTGCTCACAGTGTCATTTCATATCAGATTCACAGGATTAGCTTTTGCTAAAAAAATCCTCTCATCCATGAGAAAGGTCATGGAAACAACCTCTTTACTCTAGAGCAGATAGCACTTCCTTAAAGCACTCCATCAGAGTCCAAATAGAAACACTCACATGCTTGTGCTAACAGTGTTGAGTTACACAAGAGTTGGTAACCAGTTTAAAGAGCATAATTTTGTCAAAACAGCAGACCAGCTACCATTATCCTTCCATATAGTGCAGACTCAATGCAAATGTCAGAGGAGCCAGACCGTTTAGTTGGTTCAGGTATCTCTAAAATGGACTAATCTTCAGTCCCATAAAACTTTGAACTTTGCCTGTTCAAGGGTTGAAGCCCACTTGGAGATCCGAGAATATCAGATATGCAGTAATACATTGTTACAAACCCATTATTTCAACTTGCCTCTAAGAAAGAAATGTAGTTCTTTTTCTCCTATCATCTTCCATTGTTAAATTTCAAGTTAATAACCCATTGTTGTGACTGGTTTAAGCATTACTGAAGCAATTCAAAGCAAGTGTAAAATGCAACAGAGCTTCCTTATCCAAGAACATAATGAGAGCAACAGAACCATCATCTATACATGCATGGCAAGTCCAAAGAAGCAACTGATGTTCTGGTGCAGAAGAGATGTCCCTCAAGATTGCTATCACAAATGCAGATATTTCTATGGCAGACATTTTTCTGTGCAAAAGAAGAAAGCAAGGAAGGAGAAACTCTGCAGGAAAAACAGTAGTAGAGGCAGCAGAAAGTCCAAGGGAAAGCAAAAACTGCTATTGGAAAAAAAAACTAAAAAGAGCTAATGACAGAGCATTATTTCACTGGTGGCAGAACAAAGTAAGGAGTGAGGCTCTGAGAAGCCTCCCTCCTCTTCATTGAATTCTACTTCATCCACGGAATCAAAGTCTGTTTGGGTGTTTTTTTGATTACCAGAATTATATCTGGCTTCATCATCAGATTAACATTAGCCAAAAACCTGGTTTTGACCTAAGTTTTGATAGCCTCAGATCTCAAGTGAATCTAGGGACACAACCCAATTCTGACCTTGCAGCAGATCCTTGTTCTATCTTGCCCAAATATGGTTTTATCCATACACACTACACTGTGATCTGAAATGCCCATGCAGAAGTGGAAGAAGCAGCAGCAGCAGATCAACTTTCAGGTGGCTTTTGTTGATTCCTTTCACAGCTGTGGCAAGAATTAACACTGGCACACCTGTCAAAAGAAGCAAGTGAGCCAAGAGGCCACAGAGAGGACAACAGCTATGCACCACACCAACCCATGGGACCCTGTGCTCACAGAGCTGTGCTAGAAGGCTCCCTTGTCCTGTGCTGCACTCCATGCACCTTTCACAGGAGCCATAATGCTCCTCTCTGTATTCTGCAGCCCATCTTACCAGACACGTCACCTTCGCACCATCAGGGCACCCAACACGACGCTCCTTCAGACACACCTGCAGGTACCTCAGAAACTTTGTCCAGCACATGGAAGGAGCTGATTTCCTGAAGTCCTTTCTGCTTCTCAGCTGACTGCACTATGTGCCACAGTGTCTCAAAACTAATCTGCTCTTTCAGAGAAACATGAAATTTATGAGGAGAACACGTCAATTCATTCATGATATATGCTCCTCTACAAATATGTGACACAGATTGGAACTGACATTCAAGATGACCCACACCCTATATAAGCCTCAGAAAAACTGCCTAGTTATTCACTTTTCCAGCTTGGCAAACTAAGCCTCCATACTCAGTGTCAAGCTAAAACATTTGTTAAAATAATTCTTGGCTTCCTTCCACTCCAAACAAATTCATCAGACAGATATTTCAACTCATTTTTGACTCAAGCAAGCAGAAGTAGGGAGGTACAAAAGTAGAGATGCAGGAGCCTTCATTAATTAGAATATGACTTTTTTTTTGGTACACCTTTTTCTTCCACATAAGGATAATGGAAGGTTTTGGCTATTTTTGAGGTCACTGTCTCCAATTAAGAGAAATGCATGAGCTTTAAACAAATCAGACAACCGTGGAACAATTTTAATCCCTGAATGAATAAATCCCTTGGGGGACGTGGCTGCAGAGAAATCAATGGGCAATTCTATTAAGCCTTAACAGCAAATAAGGCACAATCTGGCTTCTACAATGAACCTCAAAGCCACAGATCCTGTCACAAGAATTTATCAGATTTGTGTGATCAGTCATCAGTGTACAGAGGCTGATTATACCCAGAATATCTTCTGCTTACAGCAGCTGTTGGAACAGCATTGTACTAGACCATCTTTGAGTTAGGGGCTATAATCTTATGGCAAAAAAATGACAGAAATAAGTGTTAGCTGGGTGAATACTCATTTGTTCCAGTGAACTCCTACTCTTGTCAGCACCCTGCTGCCCACTGACCTTACCTCTAGCTCCGAAGTGTTAAGAGAAGTGTGAGCTGTGACTGTGAGAAAATTGGCGTTTGCTCCCACAGCCTTTCACAGCAACACATAAATGACCTCCTCTGCCCTGCAGACTGGAAGTGCTCTCTCTAGCTGTGGGATCAAACACAAGTCATTCATGCCATGCTATAAAAAGTCCACAGACTAGCACAGAAAATAGAACTTGCTTTAAAAAATTCATCAAAACAGAAGACACAATTTCCACTCCCCTTCAATATCCCTAAATGCTCACCTACTGACACCTGGCAGGGTAAAGACAAAATCACTTTGCTTGGTGTGGTTGATGCAGCCTAGCCCATATCCAGGAGCCTCTGCCTCGGGCTGCATCTGCTCTTGTAAGTGAAACACTCTCAGGACTGTTCTAGGGCACTGGAGACAATGCTTGAAACCAGACTGCTAAACTCTCATGATCTTCAAAAGTGGTTGACTACATCCACTCTGCTTGTTGAAAGCCATCACCAGTCTATCCAATCAGGACTGTGTCCAGGGCCATTCCAACAACCCAAGATCAATGACAGCCTGGCCCAGGAACATTTCCTGCACTGTTCAGTAGTTTAGATGCACCTTCCCCGTCCACCTACCTGAACTGTTCAGATCTGAGGCATGTCCAGGGTACATGACAGCTGCCGCCTTTGCTCACAGAACCAAATTTCCTTTCCTTGAAATCAAGGCATGTGAACAAGGAAAGAGGGCAAAAATGACACATATACAGCTACTCCCCAGACACAGCTATACTACACACATGCACATCCAGTGCTCACAGGTTCAGAAGTACTCCCTATAAGCATCCACTTTTTAGATAAATAGCTATTGAGGGTCAAGTTTTCACAGCCATTAAATACCTAGAGATGGGAGCCATCACTTTTTGCAGTGAATAGGAACCATTATCCAATAAGATACAGAGTGGGATTTTCAGGTAAAGTGTCTCATTCTTATTGCAGTTGACTGGAATTTTATCCCTGAAGATGTTAAAAGCCTCTGTGTTGAGTGTGATGCCTTTGTTATCCCTTTACATGAAGGCACAATGTCTCTAATCCATTACACTGGCTTATGAAAGAAAGAAATACAGGAGTAATATTACAGGCAAGTGTTTTCCTCCTTCTCCTGGGTAAAAAAAAATATATCACCTGCATATTTTAGCTTTGCAATCTTGCTTCATGTCTCTCCCTGAGTAAATAAATTTAAGTCCTGTGGAAGCTGCTCAGGTAAAATTCAACACTGCCTGGTAGTGTGAAACACAAGACAGGCAGAAACAGTTAAGTAGTTTAATTCACACTGGTTTGGCATTTGGTCTAAGAGGTTTTGTAGAAGTAATCAAAAAAGGGAACCTTAAATCATTAGAAAGAACAAATAATTTTCACAGTGATGCCTGACTTTTTTTGCCCCAGTATCCTTTCACTGATGCAAGTTACCCAGAACTCTGTAATCTGCACAATCAATTTAAAACACTGATGTACTTAGCACCTCGCTGCAAAAACAAAAACAAAACAATAAAGAAACAGCACTCTTCATCCATCGGCTCAGTAGCAATTAGACAAACTGAGTTTACAGTCTGCACCATATTTTCATCTCACAATAAGATTTGAAAAAGAGCTAGGCTACAAGATTAAATAAAAAAGATCTATACCTGTGCTCCCATGATTTTGTATCAAATAACTTTTGAGAGAAGTACATATTTAATTGAATATTTGAGAGCAGTAACCTCTAGTATCTCATAAAGCAGGCTGCTGAGGAACGAGAAACCCATGGACCAGATACAGTCCATGACTTCACTTCGATAATTTTGGACTGAGTGATTCGAGGGGAATGCATTAGGACAAGAAAGAAAGTGAATCTGTGCCTGCCAAATGGGTCTGACAGTTCTCCCTGGGCTGCAGGGAAAAAATTTCTCATTTCTCCTATAAACCAGTACTAGGAGAAAATTATAGAACACACTGACACAAGAAAATGCTCCTCATTAACTGTTCCTATAAACCTTAATGGTAAGTAAGAGGGACAAAAATAAAAAACGTTATACTCCTTATTTTAACAAGGGATATCTTTTTCAGAGTTAACTTAGAAGTATTCGTGTTTGGAAGCTAAATCTAAAATACCTGAAATGGGCTCCATTTTCATAAACTCTTGAATACTCCTCTCCATAAACAATCAACCTGTAATTCATCCACCTTCAATGTCCCAAAGACATTAGCCACCTCGGAAAATTCAGGACACTTCACTGAAATACACTAACTTGTCTTTCTTCAAATAGTCCTTTTTAAAATCCTGAGAGTGTTGATGAGAATAGCATTTTCTTTTTCTCACATGGGTTATGTGCCAGTGTGGCAAAATTCAGCTACCACTGACAGCTTGAATGCACCAAGGAAGATATGGAGAGGAATCTCTGCAAGGCATCGCACTCATTCATGTGTACAAAAACTGACATCACACAGATTAAGAGACTGATTGATGTATTTTAACCATTTCCTTAAATAATGATCAACTCCAGGTTTCTGATCTGCTCTTTTTGTTTCACACTGTCTTATATACTTGTTCATGAAGAAACTAAGGGCTGATTTCTGTTTGACTAAAGACATCAAATAAACTCTATTTTATTATGATGCTGCCACCTATAGTCTTTCTGAACACCACACTACCTCTGCACACTTTTGATTTGCATTTAAATTTCTAAAAATTACATTGCTAACACTTTCAACATCACCCCACCCAGCAAGGAAAATGTCGAATAAAATGTCTGGGGGGATACACTTCTGTCATCTTTCCTCTGTGATTTCCAGCCCCACCAAGAAATCTCCCCAGTTTTGGCTACTGTGATGTTCTCTGATGAAGACTCTGCTTTCAGAAGTCTGAGAAGAACGAGTGACTCTGAGGTGAATATCTACCCAACTAGTATGAATGGTTACTTCCAAACACCAGAGAGCATGCCTGAACACACTACACAACCAGCCTACAGGGCATAAGACAGGACAGAAAACAGAGCTGAAGTTTCTGTGAGGCCTAAGGCAGAACTCTCACCAGATACTCCTATATTCATTCATGCTCTACTTCTGTATTCTGATTAGGACCACTAAGCAGTGACATTAATTCTCTTCATCTCTCAATGTTTTTCTGTACTCTAGTTTTCTTAAGCTAACTATCATTAACTAGAAATCAGACCTCAAGCAGACCAGACATCCATGCCTTCCACTGCAGAGCAACACACAAAGTGATGTGAATCTGGAATCTCTCTGTCCTAAGCCATAGGGATGTTTTGCACAGTGTTCCTCACTATGAAACTGGTGACTCAGTGATGATGCATTAAACACTACACCAACTCAAAAGGCCTGTAGCTGTAGAAATTAGCAATTTGTTCTTCTAGGAATGGAATTAGTTAGAAGGACAGGTAGACAGATCATGTGTCTGTCCCTCCTTAACCTCCAATTTATCCAAGTACCTATGGAAACTCTTGCTTGTTTCCATGGTCAGCTGATGCAGTGTAACCCTGGCATTTGCACAACCCCCCAGTACCTTGAAAAAACCATAGTGATACTGATTCCAGTATTAAGGAAAGAATGCCACAGTTGTAAGATCAAAAGAGCTACTAATTTTGATGGCATACAGTGCCCTGAGTCCTTTAAGTTCCACGTTATATTGTATTTATAGCTTCTTTGTGCAGTTCTAGAATATTTTCCATTTTAGGAAGGAAAGAAATCTACTCAAGCGTAGAATGGAACAAACCCCATAATTCTAAAATACAGGCAGCTGATTGCATTGTATTAGACAATGAGTTAGAAGATGAAGCAGTTCCTTTGTTATATTCTACTTCTCTTTAAATAGAAGAGTTGCCAAAGCTGATCTGATAAAAGAAGAATGACATGGAAAATGAGAACTGTGTAATCTTCCTATCTCACTCGCCACTTTAAGATACAAAGGAGTAAAAATGCAACCTGTCTCCCTTGCCTAGAACTTTTATGTGCTGCAGATAAACAAACAAATAAAACAAAACACACTGAGTTTTTAGCTTTTCAGGGATGCAATATTAAAAAATATCATTAAAAATAAATTGACTTTTTAAAAAATAAACTCCTGTTCTGTTAAAAAAAAAAGAAGAGTTATTGTGTATTTTTATCCATAGAATAAACTGTTTATGAGGACTGTAGCTTAGCAGTGCAAGCTGAAGCAGTTTTTATAACTGTGTACTCTCAGGAATGTCTTGCCTGTAAATTTCAGACATTATCTCTAAAATCAGCTAGTGTTTCCATAAAAGAAAAAGTTGTGCTGTCAAGTACTGTCAAGAAATTTTCCTTGAAGGACTTTTTTCAAAGCTACTTCTGTGCTAACTTAGCAATAAACTTCAGCAGAAAACCAGCTGGCAGAGGCCACCACTGAATGTATGTGCCAGCTCATACACGTGTAGGTTTTCCATAGTCCTGGAGCTGGCTGGTGAAGTCTGCTCTGAAGCAGCTGGGAGCATGGAGAACCACGGGCCTGAGAATTCTCAGAAACAAAATGCACTGGAAGAAATACCAAAGAAATCAGTGTCCTGTTTTATCTCATTTCTTTGAGCATTAACAGACTGCTAAAAAGCCATTTGCCCTAAGTAAATACTCTTGTAACTAAACTTCACTAGACTCATTCAAGGTCATGAAGAGTCATTGGTGATAAACTGCTAAAAAGTCCCACTTCATCTCTATACCTGTTTTGATGTACATTTTTCCAAGTCATTGATTTAATCTTCCTCTTGAATTATTTCAAAATTTGTCAGAATTTAAAGCATCACCAGTGTGTACAGTGAAATTTGCTCCCAAGGTCTGTTCCAAAAGTGCTGTACAAAAGCAGATACACCATCTGCTGTTTAAAGGGTTCCAAGACACTTTTCTGTTACATTCCTGCAACTACTGGATAAGCTACTACTGCCAAGAGGAATTCTGTTGACTCCCTTTGAGGCTATACAGAGTACAGGCATAAGGAGTAATAGGACTTGCAAGAGGTCTGAACACAGTGAAATGGTACCCTTGAAATTAAGACAATGATTATTTAAGTCTGAGCCTCACTAGAAGCATCACTGCCAAGAGTTTTCACAGAAACATCTACTAACACATGTACACTCTTCTCCCAGACCCCTGTCTGTATTTTCCCAGGGGCTAACAGACCCAGTTACTTGGCTTCAAGCTGCCAAGACATTTAGTTTCATCCTGTTATAACTCATCAAACAGATGTAGGCATTTTACACTCAGAATTCTACAACCCAATATGTGCACTCTTTATAGACACTAAAAAATGGAGTAC
This sequence comes from Notiomystis cincta, assembly GCA_013398075.1. Lineage (NCBI taxonomy): Eukaryota > Metazoa > Chordata > Aves > Passeriformes > Notiomystidae > Notiomystis > Notiomystis cincta. Next base: position 167,514 of record VZRX01012426.1, read on the forward strand.
TCCAGAATTTCTGTACTGACAGCATTGTTTACTTTTCTGTTTTATTTCAAAACTTTCCATTTTAAATGTACTTCAGAGCAGCCAGACACTCCCTTGCCTCTTATATTGCATTGTTTTACCCTCATCTACCTCCAAAAAGTTAATCAAATTTGATACTGCATCAGGAAGACCATTCCATTAATGGCTTTATGAGATGACACAGATTTAATGAGCCTGTCTTAGCTTAACCCTCTTCGTGTGTAGTGATGGAATGAGAGAGGCTGCAGTACCACACTGAGAAGGCACTGGGGAGGGATTTGTGCAAGTATTGGCCAGTTCAAAAACATAAACTGAGAGGACTCAACCTTATCAAACCCAAATAATTCTGAGGGCGTTCTGCTGACTTGAGGATGAGCAGCAATGCACAGAAATGCTTTGGTACAGATAAAGCCATCTTCCTTAAGTGGCAATGTCCATGAATGGATGTTTCACTGCAAAAAAATGGTTAAGTAAATGGTCTCCTTTCCTGACCTTTTTGCACAGACTCTCCTCTCCTCAATAATACAGAACCATAAATCTTGCAGTAAGAGAAGACTGTGTATTTAATACCTTGGATACATTACATTTTATGACTGAATTTCCATCTCTCTTGTGATTGTTAACTCTCTTCCAGTATATGCACAGCTGGGAAATGAACCAGCTATTTCTAGGAGCATGTTACAATCCTGGCATGTACAGCCTTCATTCTACTGCCTTCCAACTAAGATTTCCATGTTCAAGTGGCCATCCTTTAGTACTTTGGGCTCAAACAAACTAGCCATATTCAGTTCCTCAGCACCTACAACTACAGAAAGGCACTTCTAGGCTTCTGTAACAAAAAGATGAATGAACTGTGCATTGCTGGGTATATACTGTGTTTAATGGGCCACAGCCTGAGCTTGCTGTTATGAAGCAAGACCTCAGAGGACAAGAGAACTGATGCACTCCAGCTGTGCAGGGCACTGGACAAGAGATCTGTGACACTAGACACAACAGACTTCAGAAGTCACCTTCACTTTCTGCACAGTGAGTGCTCTGAAGATCCCCATCTACAACGTGCATTCGTTATACCCTCCAGTCAAAGACTGGTTGTGCTGAAAACACACATGTGAAATCAAGAATGGAACAGCTGAGCTGTGAGGCAATGACCATTTATTAAATCTTCACACAAAACAGGGAGAATTTGTCTATGTATTGTTAGACATCGATGATTTCATTTTTGTCCTGGTGAATCTGAGATGCAGTTTTGCTACTCCAATAAATATTTGCCCAAGACATTTCCATAATTCAATCCTATTTTCAGTTCCTCGGTAACAGTTCAGAGCCAGTCCTTGTTATTGAGGAGTTTTTTCCCTTCTTTTTGCTACTCTCTCACCATGACTATAAATACAGCCAAGCCCTGTACAGCTGTTAATGTCCTGCACGACAGAGAGGACAGCAGAGGCTGCCAGTACCACCACAGGCTGTGTGAGCAGAACCCTCTCCCTGTAGAGCTCAGGCAGCACACTCTCATACTCCCATCCCCTGCCTTAGAAGCAACACTGCCAGGTTAGCTGGTTTTTTTCCAAGAGAAGAATTAGACCCTATACACCCAGAAGCACATGCCAAAGAAAACATTTTTAATTAAAACCACAGCAGAATATAAGTTCACAAGGTCTTTGTGAAAGCAGAGTAACATGACCTTCTACTTTCTATAAACTCTGACGTCTGTACATAGACAAACTAATTACCCACCACTATAAACAACCACAGACAGCTCCTACCTCATCACTGGATAAGCCTAAATGCACCTGCTCCCTTTCCTATAATGATAAGCCAACTCCTACCCTGAAACCGCCTTCTTTCAATGATTAAAGAGCCACAAGCCAAGTGCCAGTAATAAAGTTACATTTTTTTTCCTTTTGTAATCTAATCTTTGCCCTGTAGAAACTGCTGATGAGAGCTCAGTTCCACTTAAAATTTACATAAAAACAATCCATATCATGTTGCACATGGAAAAGGACTGTTGCCCCAGTGTTTACTGGCACGGTGATGCAAAGACTGAGAAATTACTCTGATGCAAAAATGATGTACAGCCTTGTATCAGTATCAAACAGCCTTTGATGCATGGTTGCTAATTATGGAAGCTAATGATCTGTGAGTGATAAAGCAAATGAACTTCTTAATGATGACAAATACAGGAGAATGTACAGTACTGAGTAGAGAACATGATGACCAACCAAAGAAAGATTTATGGGAGATAGTTATGGTACCTAAGATTTATAATGGCAAAATAAGAGAACAGGAAAAGCTTCTGGAAGATCTCGTGTGTCCACCTGGAATAACAATTTACTTTCAGACAAAGAATGGAATGTACAGTCCACTGCATGCTTCTAGCTGATACTTACATTGCTTTGGTATTTATATGCATCTAAAGCCTAAGACATGTATGACTTTATATAATTTAAATAGCTATAGAAAAAAATTTAGGTTTTTAACTACTGTGAAAATATGCAAACAATTAGTCTTTTTATCGTTGGCGTGTTCCTATTAACTTCTCTTTATATATGAGGTGGTTTTCAGATAATTGTATGGCAAAACTGGCAGGGTGATGTTTTCATAACTAAAATTTCATTGTGCTCTTAAAAGGTTTTGAACTGAAGAGATTCCTGTACAGTAAGATCCATCAGTGGCAATTAAAATTCAATACACTAAATATACTATGGGCAGTAAAGTTTGTCAACAGAAGCTAGCACAATGTATTTGTGTTATTTCAGGTCTCATGTCTGAAAATATATTAAAGAGGGGGGAAAGTCACACCACTTATGGATAATTTCAGGGTGGAGGATCAGTCAGCATTTTGAGAGATATTTGAGGAATGGGAGGGGAAAAGCCACAGCCTTTCAGGGCAAGAAAACACTGCCTGCTGAGCTCGGCCCTCCTGCAGGGAGCCGGGCTGGTGGGAGCACAAGCCCGTTCACCGCAATCCGACTGACACCTTCGAGAAACCCGCAAACTCCGGTCGCGAAACTCCGGTTTGTGTACATGGAAACCGCTGTCCCACTACGTACATGTAGCCTCTACATTTTGTTCCAGATTAAGCGTCTCCCGCCGCCGTGCTCCCGGACAAACAGCCTCCGGAGAAGGCGCGGGGAAGGAAGCAGAGCCCTGCCCGCCGCCCGGCCTCCCCCGACGGCAGCGCCCGCGGCTTGGCCCGGCCACGTCCCCCGCTGCTGCCCTCACTCACCTGGAGCCCGTGTGGGGCGGCGCAGCCCTCGGCAGCCCGGGACCGCGGTGCCGGCGGTGGGGAGCGGCGG
>VZRX01012427.1:0-34265 GCA_013398075.1 Notiomystis cincta
CTGGGTTGGGTTTTTAACAGAAATGTATAGAGAGGGTTTTTTTCACCTATTTTACTTTTGTCTTTTGGAAGAAAATATCTTTTGTCTCCTGGCAGTGGAATAGATTTTGTGAGTCACAGAAGAGTGGGAAGATTTGCTAGTTCATTTCCCTAAAATAAATGCAAAAAAAAAAGTAAAAGTCCTAGTGTCAGACAAGAGAAGACTCTTGCAGCTATAGCTACTATTCATGATGAAAAGACTACCTGCTACAGTGCTGCTAAAAGTGTTGGAATGTTAGAAGGGAAGTAGAGATATGTCCCTTAAAGCTAAAGGAGATCTGTCTTCTCAGTCTGAGATTGTGACACAGGAGCTGTCAGTATTCTGTACATTCTGAGGGATTTTTAAAATGAGAAATATTTGGCTTTTCACAGCTATGGCAAATCATCCCAGCTATGACTAACTATCAGTTTTATTCCTTGAGGACCTGCCAATTAGGTAGCCTGTGATATCAGGCTTGGGACAGTGGTGTCATACTTTGTCATGTTGGTTACAAAAATGTTGGAGCTTGTATTTCAGAAAGAAATATTTCTTACTTTATATTTTATTATGTAACTTTAAATTTTAATGCAAAAAGAGCTTCTCAAAGTTTTGGGGTTTTTTTCTAACTTGCCTTGCCTAGGTCTTTTCACATCTTTGGTAATCTAGAATACTACAGTTTTTCATAATAACTTCCAAGACCTCCTGGATAATTGCCAAGCTAATTATGAAAATGAATGCATTTTCAAGGTTATATCACACAGCTGAGTGAAAACTGGTCTTATTTTAGGCTATTTAAATCTCAGGAGGGATAGCAGGAGCAAGTAGTGGCATAAGAATGCACCCAATTTGGTTGAGTACTAGGACCTGTGCTTAAGTACTGTGATTCAAATAACTGATTTCATCTTATACATACTATTTAGGGGACTGGGGACACAGTCTTCCATTTGGAAAGGGAGGGAGAAATAAAAACTGAACAAATAATGCTTAGTGAAGAACAGTATGACAAAAAGTTTTATTTTGTATAAATAACTTGTACTTAAAAGAAAAATGTGGTTTTAGTTTTGATAATGCCTGACCAATGAGAATCTTTTTCAAGTTACTGTGGAGTGGCCTTAATGCTGTAAATAATCCAATTGGCCAAGTCCCAGTACAGTGCAGATGAGAAAAGGATGCAGGAAATTCTGTTGTTTACACATGTGTCTGTTACAGTGAGAAGGAAGAGGAGCCCAGCAAACTCAGAGGGTAAGGGGTCTTAAGCTTGTGGGTTTAATGTTTGATTTCTATAAATCTCTTCAGGGACAATGTATGAGTTACTATCATGCTGATGGTAAGGAGGAAAACAGTCTGAAATGCCCAGCAAGAGTACTGAAGATCAGAGAACAGTGTTTGAAGTATGTGGCTAAGTTATATCTAGCTAGATTTTTCTCATCTATGTTTTTTGCTACTATCGTGTATTACTTCTAACATCCCATTAAACATTACTTGCTTTTCAAATGTAGCAGAAACCTTACTTACCATAACCAGGTAAGTTTTTAAACTTTTCTAAGTGACAGTTTGTTAAAAAGCTAATTCTTAGTTTTGATTAGAAATTAATATAAGTGCAGAATTTTCACCGATTATACTGTTTTACTACTGAAAACTTTTTAAAAATTACTTTGTGAAATGCATATGTAATGGTATAAACTAGTAAAACTTTGGTACCTTTTAATGGGTGTGGTATTGTGGACATAAATGTCATGAAAATATTGTTACGAGTTTGCAGAAGTTCATACTGCAATTTTTGTTGGAAAGCAGTGTTTTCACAGTGTTTCTATTTTCATAAGTTATGCAACTCAATAATGAGTTGTATAATCCTAACTTCCTTCAGAAAATATCTGAAGATTGGGTAAGAAAAAATTGTTCTTAGCTGTATAATATTATTCTAATGCAATGAAATATATTTTTTCTGATACTTTGATTTGTTGATGCTGGACAAAGATATTGAGTATGTCCTTATTTTAAAGGCAAGAATCAGAGATGGTGTGAGACACTGTGGATAATCCTTCAGCAATGAGAACCAAGGGTCAAATTTCAAAAGCAATGTTCATGAGTTTAATAAGTATATATAGCAAATAGTACTAATGGGCTTCCTTGTGACTATCCAGATAGTTGCATTTTGTATGTATTTCTCACTGATTATAAACATTTTATGAAGCAGATTCTGCTATAAACAAGTGTATAGCTAAACTCCTAGATTTTGGTTTAGATTTCTTGTGTTAGAAAAATTACTTTTGTGTTTCTGAATGTAGTTCTTTGCATCATAAAATAAAGATAAATGAATTTCCAAGATATATTAGGTACCATTAATAGTACTAGTCATATCACTTCCAGATATATCTACAAAAAATTAATGAAAAATATGAAATTAGATGTCTGGGGGTGTTGTTTTGTACATTTACATGTAGCCAGTTCTGAATTGAGGCCACTCTTTCATCTTGAAAATAAAATAGAAATGTTAACTTCAGGTAAATCTGAAAAATAAATCACTTGAAGATGAATACAGTAAAGGAGATGTAAATGAACAGGCTTAAATCACTGTCATTTACTTTAACACAGGAGGGGTAGATATTGGAACCATTTGAAGTGTACAAATTTGATATTCATGGAATCATTGATTCATAGAAAGGTTTGGGTTGGAAGAGACCTTAAAGATCATTTAGTTCCAATCCCACCATCATGGACAGGGAAACCCTCCCATAGAGCAGGCTGCTTAAAGCTCCATCCACTTGAACACTTCTGGGGATGGGACACCACTTCTTGGGGAAGCCTGTTCCAGTGGCTCACCTAATCCATTCTCTTTCTAGTCCATACCATGATCTTTAATTGACTGTTTATTATGAAAATGATCCTTCCTGAACAGCTTGATTTTCTGCTCATGCTGATTAAGTAATCTAGGTCTGATTTACACTGGCTTAAATGAGACTGGGATTTTTACCAAACCCAGTCTTATTTAATGTCAATCACATTACTGGAGAAATACCAGGAAGGAATTTTCATGAAATCTCCTATTGTTTTGATTATTTTTTTTAAATAACTTGAATGTTTCTCCATAACTTTTATAGGTATCTATTTCTGCAAAAGAGTTCCAACTTCCCTTCTGCCACGCTGAGTAGTCACCACTTATTGAAATAATTTCTTCTTTTTTCGTGGGACTACATATTGGCCTACAGTCAGTGGGCACTGAGAGAATAAATAGACATGCTTCTCTAAGCATTTAGGTGACATCTAGGATACAACAGATGATACTTTTTGATTTATTTTATTTGACCACTCTAGTAACAGTGGAATCCTGGTTAAAGTCAAAATGTGGATTATTCCTTAGTTCATTTCCCTCAAGGATGATTTAGTGGAGTTGGGGTCACCACAGGATAATATCTTACAGCATTAAATCACACAAAGCAGTCCTTGAGCTGTTGAAAGACATGAGATGGTGTTAAAATACTAGACTGGTTAGGGAAAAATAATAATTTTTACATATAAGTGTCCAAGTAGCAGTGTTTTTGTAAGGAGCATTCTGAAAAGAATTACTTATCGAAGATAGGGCTTCTAAAGCTGTCTGATAAAACCGAAAACATCTCCACACAACAGAATTGTTAATTCTGACACAATTGTATCAGAGTAGTTGAGCCAGTCAAAGGGATATGCTCTGACCCAGAGAAAAGAAAATAATCATGAGCGTTCTTACTTGTCTACTTATGTGGGTGGGAAAGTCACTTGTTTCTAGACTCTGAAGAGTGTTTTGAAGAAAAATTGGTTTGTGTCCTAATAAGCTCTGGAATGTTGTATGTCTTGGTCTGAAACAAATCATCAGATATTTGTGATTACTTTTCTTTATTCCCAATATTATGAAATTTCTTTTAAAAGTAGGTCATGTTTTGAATATGAAAACATCATAAATTATTTCAGCTCTAAGAAGACAATTCTTGATCTCTCATATCATAAAGCATATGGTTTTAAGATAGTGTCAAGTGTTTTAAAAACTGAAGAATTTCTCAGAGTAAGCAGGGATTAGAGACTTAACTTTTTCAGGAATATGCCATTGCATCTTCACGCTCTCTTGAAAATAAAATAAAATAAAGAAAAGAAAAAAATCAAAACAGCCACACTTAAAAAAAAAACAACAAAAAAACCACAATCCCCCCAATTCTTCTTACTTAAAAAAAACTTTAAATGAAAACAAAGCTCTGCAGTTAAGATCACTTTCCAAATGAGTAACACAGAAGAAGTTAGAAATGAGGTAGAAACTCTAGAAAATAAACTTGAGATGATTTTGTCTAAATAATGAAGCTTCTCTATACATTTATGTCACCTCTACTGTTTGGACAAACGTGTAACACAGAAGAAGTTAGAAATGAGGTAGAAACTCTAGAAAATAAACTTGAGATGATTTTGTCTAAATAATGAAGCTTCTCTATACATTTATGTCACCTCTACTGTTTGGACAAATGTGTTTTAGCATTGCATCCGACCAAATTCTTGTTCAGTAAAGTGCTCTTCAGAATAGTTAGTCTGTCTTCAGCTTCCTTTTTTTAACTTCCTTTTGAGGCTGGAAAAAACCCAGCTGAATTGACCTGCAGCCCAATCTGAAAAATGTGGTAAAAATCCCACAGATCTGTGAAGTCCTCAGCTATGTTTTGGAGTTGAGCCTCCTCAATAATATTCAATAAGAAGTTACAGTGGCTGTCACAAAGAGGTGAATTTGGCTTTTGAACATAAGTAAATGAACCATTAAATAGTAGAACAGTAATATTATCAATAGCTGGGAAAGTATTTAACCTTTGATAATTTGACATGATACAATGGTCTTTAGTCTGAATAGTGCACTATAAGCTTATTTATAGCTTACTTGCAAATATATATATCTCATATATCTTAAATTGTTTAACTAATACCCTGGATGAAAATCACCAGCTGAATGAGATGGTTTTAGTTTTCTTGTCTTCTTTGATTTTTAACTTACAACTTGCTTTAATGCTTGTAAATATTAAAGACTTCTAAGACAGATTATGAATTACATACCCAAAGGCAGACCTAACCTTGTGGGTGATATATACCTTGGGTTATTATTTCCTTACATTTCTATAGTCTTCCCTCTTTCAGAAAAGTTCAGAGGAAATCCATGCAAGATACTCTTCTGTGTCATGTTAAAGGGCTTCCTGTCAGTATAAGCAAGACAGTACATGCGTGCAGTGGCTGAGCTCATATCCTGTAATAACACACTGACAACTCAGATCGAGCTGTCTTTTGAGATTCTCTGCTGTGACTGACTATTTATTCTCTTGTAACTAAAGTGAGTGGTGTAAGAAGCTACCTGCTCACCCTCCTTTTTCCCAGTAAGGGGGTTATGACCCTGTTGCCACTGCAGCTCGTTTCTATGTGGGTTAAATAATGTTTGTCACACTGAACACTCGCTGAAACTAACTTACTCTGCTTTCTGTGGAAACAGAGGAGGAAGAGTCATGCATTTGTTTATTCTGAGTTTTAGCTGTGGAACTGCTGAAAAACAAGCCAAACCAAAAAATAAAAAAATTATTGTGCCTGAAGGACAAGGTGTCTACAAGTATTTCTGTAAATCTCAGGACAAGTTCACTTGTATCTTTAGCCATAAGAATTAAAAAAAAATAATGTTTCATTATAATGGACTAATATTAACTAATGTGAACTCTATTCTTCTGAAGCAATTACCCGTTTCAAGTTTGAACAACAGATTACTATTGTTCTAAGGAAATCTCTCTGTGCTATTCAGAAGATACCTATTAGACCAGAAATTTAACTGAAAAGAGTTATTTTGTATGAGTTAACCATTGCCTTATTTTAAATATACTCTGAATCTGTTCTCAATTGAAGTTATTTTAATATTCTGATTCATAGCTTGATTTTCCTAATAATTATTCAGACAATATATTCCATGGAATATATTCACATAGAATCAATGAGATTAGATCAGAATTTAGGACACTTGGCTAGTTGTTTAACTCAGAAGTTTACACAAGGTTTTGTAAACCTGTTTGTAAATTGTTTACCCTGAAAGGATCTAAAACTTTGACAGTTCATACTTATCCTAACTATCTAGGAAGTTTATTTTGCCTCCTTTTTTCATTGGTCATATCCTAATAAATAGTGATAATCAAATCTCAAAGGGGAGCTAGCCAAGCAAACTGTCTCAAAAGCCACAGCTACCGAATTTAGTTAATTATGCTTGGTTTAGCTCCTTCTTAATCTTAGTTCTTTTTGAGACTGTTTGGGAAACTTGTTGGTTTCACACACACTCCCTTCCCTCCCTGCATAATCTGACTATACAATATGTTTTTTCAAGTGTAGTGGCTGAGGAACAAGTATCAATACTACAGACTTGAATGTATAAAAAATAGGGGTGAAATATTATGGAAGTTTGTAATAAAACAAAACATTCTTGAGGAAATTAAGTTACTGTAAATTATATTTAAAGCAGTACTTTGGAGCTTCTTTTGGCCTTATGGGTAGTAAATGACAACATCTCTATGTACAAATATTTATGTTACCCATATTTAACCCTAAGGATTTGAATACAACTTCAAAGATGTGAAGAAACATCAGCTTGTTGCTGTAAAAGACTTTGAAAGATATTGCAATGATATGTAATCACTTGTACCAGCCAGTAGATTTAAATCAGAGTAAGTATATAATTCTGGTTCTCATCTGAAGAAATAGTATCCAAACTGTTTAGAGTGTACTAAAAGTGGCAGCCAAAAAATAAAAGGGAAAGAAAGAATAACATTTGTTTAGTCTTTACATTTATTGTAATCTGTGACTACCTTCCAAGTTGTCTTTTTTATGAATACATATGTTTACAGTTTGTATATATAGCATGTACAGTGTGTATATAGTCTGTATAATATTATACAAGATATATGCATGTGTTTTAAAAAACAATTGAAACACTGAAGAGGATTTTACTTTAGAATGGGTATTTAGACATGGACAGAAAATGGTAAAAGGAAAAAAGGGAAAATAGAACATAGGACCATAGCAAAGTGGACCGGGTTCTTTTTTTTACTGCATCCTTTTTCAGAGAAAATTATAGCATTCCATTTTGAGCAAGAAGCTCTAAATCAACCCCCCTCACCCCCCTCCACCAGCAAAAAATAATGTGAAATGTGCTGTGAAATGATTCTTGTCCTAAATTACTGCTTTTAATTATTGGCAACTTTTGTCTTAGTGGAACTTAATAGGACAAATTCACTTTACATGTGGATGTTTTTATTCTGTGGAAAGAAATAACCACTCAGTTCTCAAAAGCTTTGAGCCATGTCAGCTTTACCAGTTTTGTGGTCAAATTCTCCTATTGGCATGGAAAGTTTCTATATTTTACAATAGCAATTCACACAGAGAGAGATATATAATACCTCATGGTTAGATTAATCATGATATAAGTAATCATTTCAATAAAAGTATTGGTCCAAATATAAAATTTTGTGAAACTTCATGAGGAATTAAATGTGTCCTGAAAGACACTAATTGTTGCTATTCCAGGCATATTTTTTCTGGATTGTTTCCACCTATGGTTAGAACTGCCCTTCAGCCTGGGAAGTATCTGGGAATGCTTGGTTATCTTGTTCACCCCTTTCCTTTGTACACAGTGTAGTTTCTGTCGGCAGAATAGACTTGGGGGGATAGAGCCTTCTTTCTTCTTTTTCCATGTTCCTTACAGCTGCTTCCTGACAACAGTGCAGAATTGCTGCTTTTAAGGCAGTTCAGTGTGGTCACAAAGTGGGCTTATTTCTTGTGGCTTTTCCCTACTTACATGGTGTTTTGTGACCCATTTGGCTAAAAGTTGCATATTCTGAGATTCAGAATTTGTGATCTTAATTTTGTCTCATTTTCTGGGTGTCATGGCAACATTGTTAAAACTGGGAGAAACAGGCTTATATCTGTTTCTCAGAAATCACACTGCTCCGAGAATCATGTTAGGGGGGACCTTTGAGGCCACCTAATCCATCCCTCTTGCTCAGGGCATCATATTTAGGACTTCTACATAGCATACTTTTATTTTATAAGAATTTCTGTCACACTACAGGTTTTATTTTCCCTAAAAATGAATGAGATGACTTACACATGGAATTGTTAATCTTATTTCAAAGGATTGAAATAGGTTGTGGATAAGGATGGCAAATGAGGACAAACTGGAAATGTGACTGGCATGGCCAGACTGAGGGCCACTTCGGGCTACTTCATATTTCTTTTTTGAAGACATAAATTATATATATGCAATTTTACCCTACATGCCTTCATGTGAATTATTTAAACCTTCAGGAGAAGCAAACTACCATTAATAATAGAAAAGATTCCTCCTCTGTAGTCAGAGAATTTTGGTTATTACAACGAATACTGGAATATCAAGAAGCAGTGTACTCGATCCTGTTGCATAGTGTAAAATGCTTATTTCAGCATTATGGTGATCACTTTATTTTCGTTTGGTTTCTGGATAGTCTACTAAAATAGAAAAAATATTAAGCCACTTCTGAGTCCTCCTTTCACTTACTGCTTCCTCTGTGTTTTTTTGTCTTTCAGTCACTATCTTTACTGCCCATCCTTTACCTCTTCTCCTGGGAATTTAGCTATACATGGACAACTAATATAATATTGCACTTTCTGTCACAATGTTTTGTATTGTAGTAAAATGCAATTTTCCTGGCAGAACTACCATTTTTCTGGTTACTTTCTAGTTTTTAGCTTTTTAGACCTGATAGAGTACCTGTCAAACTTTATGCATGGATTTTTTAATAAAAGGCCAAGTTGAAATTTAGGTCTCTGCTTTTGCCTTCTCTCTGTCATATTATTCCATCTCATGATCTAGTATTGATCAACTCAAAAATGGTATCTGACTCCAGTTTTGCATAGATTCTATTATCAAGGGCTTACTTACATTTGCTCCTATACCTTTTCTGCCTCTGGAGTTTTTTAATGTCTCCTGAGATTAAATTTATTAATTTATTTTCAAGGTAAAGGTGTTTATACCATAAAGAAATAATGAATAAAAAAATAGTCTGTGTTCACAAGATTATAAATTTTATTAGAGCTATAAGAAATGTAGACTATTTAGCATTTCGCTCTTTACTGTTTCCTCTTAAACAGGCTAAGTATTTTGGGTTTATTTTTCTTCAGTTCTATCCTTTTTTTTTCTTTTTTTCCTTTTTTTTTTTTTTCCTTTAGGAACTTTGAAAATTAAAAAACTTGGAAATTAAGATTTAGGCCTGACATTGTCTCTTGCACTTAAAAAATTCAGGTGTATTATATGTTATAGAAGGACAATGAGGTTGCATAATTTTAGTCTTATGTATCAGGAAATTCAATGAATTGCCACTGTGATTTCATTTTATCTCAAAGAGACACTTAAAACATCATAGTATCCAAATTGATGTGTTAAAAACCACAGTTTTTTCCAGGCACTCTTAAGATTTCCTAATTATACAAAAAAGTGCAAAACAACACCACCACCACCTCACTAAAACAAGCCCTGACAAACCCCTGAACACTTTTCTTTATGAAGTTAAAAACATAACTTTATATTTTATCATTTTTGTAGCATAATTTTTAGTTACTGGACATGAAAAGGAAATAAAACAGATTTCGGAAATAAATCAGATCTTTATTGACATTTTTGTGTTAAAAGGAAACTAGAGAAGTATAAATAGGAGGGAAAAAATTATCACATAACTCCCAATAGGAAGTAAGCAATTAGCATTATTTACCTCTTCACGCCCTTTTTTGGATGATATTTAGTTATGACACATATATGGAATACAATGTTTGGAAACAACATCACTTAAAATATACCATATGGTTTAATATTGTCAATATTGTTTTATAGCTGTGGAAAAAAAATAAATACAATCATCTTTGGCTGTGTCTTAAAAAGTCTTGAAGGCACTATCTTTTAATTTTCATGAAGCATGATAATCTGCATATGATGTCATGTTCTGTTTGGAGCACTCAAATTTACAGCACAGTGCACTTTGCAAATTAAACTTTATTTTATGAGCTTATGAGCTCATTAAAAAAAAAAAAAAACAAACAAACAAAACATAAAAAAATTATAAATCCTCTGCCTCAAACAACACCACCAAAACATAAAGACATCCAACAATGGTGGAATCTTCTTTGTGCAGGCTAGTCCAACACGTGAACTCACTAATTCATTATTTGCCTAATTCACAAGCTCTCTTATTTACAAGTTCTCCAAATCATATTTTCTCTATGAACAAACTAGTTACCAAGCTGTCAATGCCAGTGCTCATTCCTTCTCCTCTGTCATGGAGCAAATGTTCCCCACACCTCACTGACAAGCACAAAAGCTTCATCAGTCAGCCTGCCGTTGGATCTGCTACAAAACCACTGGGATTAAGCTTAGGCATTTACCCTTTCCTGCTCAGAAGTTTGGTCTGTAGCACTTCCATGAGTGAGTGTAACTTGAAGAAACTGCCAGGTAGTTGGTTTTTTGAAGATGCAGGAGTTGTTGGCTGCAGGTAATATCAGCCCTTAAATCTTCCTATCCACTGAGTTCTATGCACAGGCTGCTGTTCCACTGACCACTCACACTGGCACTGCTCTCAGCAGATGTCAGACTTTGGTATCAGCTGTATTTCATTATCATATTTTTACTTTTCTTTTCTCTAAGAATTTTCCAAGTTATTCTGGTTATCCTAGCTTCAGTGTCTCATAATATCGAGAAATTAATTTGCTAGGATTTTAGTATCAAATGAATTCAGCTAATATACCACTTTCACCCAATAGATTTTGAATAATATCTCTTTACCCTCAGTGTCCTTTTGGCCAATGACTTTGTAGCCACCATCATAGAGGTTGTCACTATAATCAGTACTGGTTTCATTCCATGCAGGAATGTATACATTGGTTATGTTCAGTGTATGTTCATTGTAATTAATTTTGGGGCCATAATCATAGGCTTTTGTACATAATGAAATTGCATTAAGTGAAGGACACTTTCAGTAAGAAGTAGGCTGCATTGTTTTTTAAGGTACACAGCCATGAGCAAATGGTAGCTTTATTTTGCCCTTTTACATTGACTTGCACTGTGACTATTAGGAGTGTTTATGAAATAATTTCTGTGTATTTATTGTGTACATATGCTGTAATTATACTGGGCCACTAGTATATGATTAGTTTCCTTACATGCCTGTAAAACCACGTACAGCTTTGTGTCCAGTGTTAACTACATATAGGTAATTCCAGGTTAACTTTAGATCTTAGTGTTAATGTAACATTATCACCCACTGTCAAGACTTGTCCTTGTGATGTTGCAGATGGTATTCCTTCTGTAACTGGTTTTAAAGGTGAGTTATCATGGATCTGCAATAGCTGAGTTGTTCCAAAGTGCAGGATCTGTTATAGATAAGTTCTGGGTGTATGTTCCAATTATCAGTGTTGCCATGGTGATGCAGTAGGGTCACACTTTCTGCAAGAAAAGACACTCAGGTCTTGGACATAATCCAAACCTCAGCTGTTGTTAACTTGCTCCCTTTTTCATTGTTCCCTCCTTTCATAAAGGAGAGGCACACAGATAACCCTTGAGTTGTATGTTTAACTGCAATCTCATTTTATGTACTTCAGAAGGGTTGTATTTCTGTTTGAGCAGGATTTGGGGCAGCTACTGATATGAATTCCTTATCTGTGGTTCTTCTTGTGGGGGTTTGTCACTTGTGTAGCCAGCTTTCAAGTTCTCACAGATATGATTCCCACACACAGTATTAATAGATCCATTCTTGTGTGTTTGCCAGTTTCGTAGTTTATTCCATCGATCTACTGTCCCACTATTTTGAGGTTAATGCTGTAGCTGGAAAATCTGTTGTACAAGATTTGAACTAAACCCACCTTGTCCTACTTTATTCTTAAAATGTTATCGATGCTAAGATTGTATTTCTCTGGATAAGGGAGAAGTAGCAAACCACTGGCTTAAAGCAGTTGTGAGACCAGTGGTATCTTAGGCAGGGAATATATTCCAAATACCACTATTTCTGCCCCTGTAAGGATTTCTTTCCACACTCCAGGTGTTTGTTGTAATACACACAAGAAGTTTCCCAGATTAGCTTACCTTCTGTGAAGTTGGTAGAATGCTGGTGATGTGCTGCATCATTGTTTAACAAAAATGGCATGAATATACAATTTGTTTCACCAGAACTTTTGCCACTCCTCTTTTTTGACATTTTCTCTCATTGCCTGTTGAAATAAATCTTACATCCCTGTGTGTCTTAGCCACTCCTGTAACCAGGTATTTGTTCTGCCTTAGACTTTTGTGCTATATTTTTTTCTAACCAAATGATCAGCCTGGCTGTGTGTTCCAGGATTTTTAGGGCTTTGAAAACTAGATACATTTTTTATGGATATGTTTTTAGACTGAACTATATCACGACTCACTTTCCAATTTGATGGGGTTTTTTGCCATACATTTCAATCATTTACTTAGCAACATTTTTTCATCTAGCCACTGGGTGGGACCCTTAGGGGTTATTAATTAAAACCAAGTTTACAACAGGAATAGACGCACAAAATTTGATCTCCTCTTCTTGAGTCAATAGCTTGGTAGTCAGCAGCCCTTAGTAGACAGCCAAGTTTTCAGGGAGAGAGTTAAATCACCTCCTATGTTCTTCCCATAATGACCATATCACCCCCAGCCATTTTCTTTCAGCCTTCTCTCTTTGTCAAGGTTTGTTCATTGGTGAACTGCAGCAATATCATAGAAAGGTCTGAATTTCCAGGAGCACTTAGAAAAGAAAATGTACAGTTCTATGATTCATCTTGTCCTATTAAATTTATAGATTAGACAAAAGAAAATTAACTGGTTTGATACAAAGCAGACATTTTCTGTAAAGACAAAATACCTTAAAAAAATTGGCTGAGGTGTTAATAATTAAGAGACATGTAACTAAGGATTAAATCATGCAGTTAGTAAAAGGATGTTGAAATTATATCCTCAAGCACTGCTCTAGCTACTAAACTGACTGAAAAAGCCGAGCAGGTATTAACATGAGGGAAGTGCAATAATTCTTTTCTCTCCTGGTGATTTTTTTAAGAGTGCCACCAAGGTTGAATATACCGCTGGTTACCTAAAACAACATCTGTCAGTAATAAATTGAGAGCTCTCCTCTTTCTTACTGGTTTTCAGGATCATTAGGTAAATAGGAAAGGTTGCAATATAATGAAATATGGTTAAGACCTATGTTCCTTGTTGTGTTCACCAAATGTCTTCCTTTTTTACCTCTGAGAACTATCATCACCCTGTTCTCACTCTGTCATCACACCTCACTCATATGGCACAATGAATGTTGCTTCATATATTTTGTTCATGCTTATTTTAAATTATTCCATCAAGAAAAACAACTCTAAAAGGGATGTGTTCCTTCTTATCACAGTGCAGTTTTAAAGGCTGCACTGATCAGAAAACCCTCATTTTTATCCAATTCTCTAACTTTATCTTTCCATCCAATTATTTTTATTAAGTTATTATGCTCACTGAGCTCCATATGCTGTGCTAGCTAGTCTGTTGCTGCAAACTCAAGCAGTAACTTTAAAACTAACTCCACACAGTATTGTTTTGTTGATTTTAGACTTATGAAATTTCTGATGTTAAGAGATCTGTCTAATAACATTTACAAGGAGCTTTCTTTTAATTATCTTTAACATACAAGTTAAATATTATTCTTGTTTCCCCTGAAACATATATATAGATACTTTATTGATGAAAATTTTCATAGTTCACTGTAAATCTATGATGTTTTCTATGAGGTGGATGATTAAAGGGATGATTAAAGATTCAATATCAATAGACTCAGTACTACAACAGTCTTCAGTTGGACTGTTGGACTTGTTTTTATTATTAGTGAAGTATTTCTGGGAACATGAAAGAATATTTTTATATGAACTGTAAATACAATAAGTCCATCCTAACTGTCCCTCTGGAGCTGTGAGATTTTTGACAGTTTCAGAACTTTTACAATAATCAACACAGTTTCTAATTTTTAAATCTTTGCTTCCTTTCAAACTAATATTTTAGTCCACCTCTTTAAAAATATATACAAGCCCAAATCTTCATAATTCATGATTTTAATAAAATTTCTGTTACCTGTTTCACTTACCCTGCAAATATTTCTATTATTTTTTGGTTTTATCCTGAGTCAGCGAGCCACTGAAATGGATTGTGTTGAATCTGTTTCTTTTAATGAAAAAATGATATTATTCTACCTCTTGCAATGTTTAAGGGTGTATCTAAAATACCTGTTATGATTAGATTTCCTGAAAAGCACATAGGGAAGTCAAGACAAATAGAAACACCTCCTTTTCCTTGCCGCCTTGGAGTGAGACAGCACTTCTGTTTTCTGGAGGAGGAATGACTTATTTTAATTCTTAATTTTTTTGAATTTTAGGTACAGAGTTAGGATCATCTATCCATGCTGAATAGTGCAGGCAAAATTCAGCCTATCATAAAACAATTAGAAGCCTAAGAGACCACTAGCTTACTGTACAAGCCTACTTCATTTATTGCAGCAGCAAGTTTGATCTGACTGGCAGTGTCCCACTCTCAACAACACTTGAGCCATCACAGTGGAGGGGAGCAAATATTCATGACCTGTGTTTCCTTTCCAGTATTCTGTGATCTGTGATCTTAACATTTTTCCAGCTTTGAAAACATTACTGAATATCAAATTCAATGAAATCACCTCAAATATGTTATGAAACATCAGCAACAGGCTATTCTGATTCATGAATACTTCTGAGGGGTTTCAAATTTTCAGCCAAAAAGAAATATTGCCATTCTTATTTCTCCATCTTTTAAGATTTGTAAACTGTGCATTCCCCAAGTTCTCCTTTCTTTTAATGAAGATACAAAGATGCTAGCAAAATCCACTGAAAAAAACAACTGATTATGAAAAGTGTAATAAACATTTCTGTGGATACCTACTAGTTTAGGACAGACACAAGAAAAAGTTATTTTACTATTTAAAAATCCAAAAGTTTCAAATATTTCATTATATATTTATTACATTATGTGATATGTTTTATTTATATTATTATGTATTTAAAATTTACTTTGGTTCTGTTTTAATTGAAGCTTTAGGAAACAAAGGCTTTATCACAGCCCAGAAGGTAAATTAACAACTGACTGCAAGGGTTTAATATTCAGTACCTTTGGCTCTACTGGGCCTCATACAAGTTTGTGGGTGGCAATATCTTTGTATTTTGGATAAGGCTTATTCAAATTAAACTGCTGGAAGTAGGTCAAGAAACAAGAAAGACTCAACCTTGATGAAGCTTTGGCAGCAGCTCTGTTACATCTGTGTAGTGTTGTGGGGCTGGATGGCATACACCAGACAGTGATAATGAAGGGACCAGGGAGTCCTTCACTGTCCTTTTCCTCCTCTCATATCCGTACTCCACTACAACAGTTCTCCATAAGCTTCCAACAAATGGCAAATAAACATCCTGAAAATCACAGAAAAGTTGAAAACAGCTGAAAAACTGGAACAAAACCTGAAAAAACTTCTATTCAGTTGAAATGAGACATAACTGAATCATAATGCCAAAACAATCTACTCTTCAGTGTTTTGTTTGCAGCATTGGCTTTCTGCATTTCAAATGCAGGTGTTAGCACTAATTGATGTAACATATAAACATATTTTTTTACAAATGGATATCACAATATAAAAACAATTTCCTTTTTACTTCAAACTGCTACTGAAGTAGCAAGATTTTTAAGTTTGTTTATTTGTTTGCATTTTGTTTGGTTGATTGCTCTGGTTTGTTTTTAACATAACCAAGAGGAAAAACAGGGAGGTATAAGTGGCTAGTCTCTACACACTGTCCACATCAGCATTTTCTCAGCCCTGGGGTAGGAAAGCAATTTCTGAGAAACTGTTTTTATCCTGTGCCAAATAAGTAATAAATTATGAAAAGATAAATAATGAAAAAGAATGCAACAAGATTTACTAGCTGAGTCATATCACTATGAGGTAGTGTGTACAGTACAGTAGGATAGTACTAGACTTTTAAGAACAATATAAGAATACACTACTTGGAAATGTTCTGGAATGCAGACAGCAAAATAAAGTCCCCTACAAAAAATGCTTGATTTTTCTCCTGAAAAAGAGGAAATCCAAAGGTCATAGGGATTTTGATAATATTTATTTTTCTTAGGTATGCTAAGTATAAGGCAAATTTTGCCTGGTATGAGATTCCACAGTTTGGGAAAGAAGGCAAATAATTTATGATTGTAGTTATAGAGAAATTACTTCATCTTCCTAGATATTTAAAATATATATTGATTTCATTTAATCTTATCTTGAAGGAAGAAAGCTTTTGTCTGTTTTCTTTAGACTCAAACATTTTTGAGAGCACTATGATTATTTAATTATTCTTCCTTTGCAAGCAAATTCTTGCCAAGTAATAGGTATGTCTGTTTATGATGTACTCAAAAAATATTAAATAAAAGATCTTTGAATAGCTATTTTCTTGTTGATAAAGCACATTTCTAAAACATAAGCAGCATCATTAATTCACTAATACAGCAATAAAAAACCCGACTGCTGGAGGTTATTCATATGATATAATTAATTAAAGTTAAATTATTGTCTGACTTTGTCTTTTTTTTTAGGAGTGAAATTAGATGATGAATCAAAACATGAATTTAAACTCCATTCAGAAACAAATGGAAGAGATAGAGGTTTTTGGGACCCAACCAGCACATGATAGATTAGATAGATGTTGGCAACCAGGTGACCATCTGTGTCATTCACATCTTCCATCTCAAAGTTTCTACCCATATTCACCTTATTATGCAAACCTGCATACAAATTTCAGCAGTGATTGGGAAATTTTTGAAGCAGTAAAAATTCAGGAACTGGAAGAAGTCAAAGCCAGAGCTGCCCAAATGGAGAAGACGATGCGCTGGTGGTCAGATTGCACCGCGAACTGGAGGGAGAAATGGAGCAAAGTTAGAGGAGAAAGAAATAAAGCCCGAGAGGAAGCAAGACAATTGAGAATCAAATTAGACACTGTCATAAAAGAACTAAGTATGCTTAAAAGAATAAATCAGGATTTAGTAAGTGAAAAGGAAAACTTAGAAAATGGAACTGCTTGGAAAACAGAATGCAGTTGCTCAGAAATATCTTATATTAAAAAAGACCAAAACCTGTTAACATTTCTGGAACCAGAACCTCTGAGAGACCTAAACAAAATCACCAAAATTCCTGGGGCAGAAGACACAAAGAAGGTAAATAATGGGGTATCTTTTTTCTGGTTCATGAAAACATGGCAAAATATGGATGTGTATGTAAGAATGAGATTTTTCAAGCATTTTGACCAAAATGCTGCCTGACCCATTCAGTAGCAACCCCCTTTTTTTTTCCCACCCCCCGTCTAAACATTCCTAATACAGGAAAATGCAGAAAACAATTCATACCCTTGCACTATGACTAGACATTTAAGTAACAGAGGCAGACTGTTCTATCCAATAATTTACAGTATTGTTTCGATTCTCTATCATATTTTACAGTTACAGATTACCTCTCTTATCTGAATTAATTATGTTTTGTATACTTATATTTTTTTCCCCTCCAAAAACATAAATTAGGCTCTTGGTTTCTAAAGTAAAGTCAAGTAATTCTCCCTGAATTTCAGAAGCATGGGAAGAGGTGAGGCAAATTCTTTTGCAAATTTGCAAGAATTTTTTTGATAAGGAGACCGATTAAGTCATGACATAGAATTAAAAAAAATCAAGTATCAACATTGTTTCAACAGCTCCTAGTTATATACAAAAGATTCACTTATATTCATCAAAAATGGAAGTATTTGTTCACATTTAACTACCTTTAATTCTGTGCCTTGGAAAGCACTGTATAGTCTTCATAGACAGCACCATGTAAAAATTGTATTTGTTGTCTGATAGATGGCAGTCATTGTAGATATAGGCAATTTTTTCACACATTGCAGGAAAATGTTTTTCCCTGCATTGTTGAAAGTAGGAAAATTTTTACTTCAATTCAAGGGAAATTGCCAAGATCTTAGATCTGAATGTATTCTGTTTGGAAATTTTACACTCTAATTGTATTAATGATATATTTCTGTGAAATATGAGAAAATAGAAAAAGTAGTGTTAGTAGCAAGAATAAATTTTGCCAAAAAGCACACGCCTTTCATGTTTTCAGGCAGGCAAATGTGCCATTGAAAGGAAATACCACAAAATATATTTTAACTATTTCTCCTTAGTATAAAATATTTCCTACTTGAAAACTGAAACTTTATATGTGAATGGGAAACATTCTTATCTTTTCACTAGTTTCTAGTATTTCATGATGTAAATTTTGAGCATTCTTCTAAAAACTCAAAAGAACAGAGGACTGTCAGAAAACTGCTAAAATGAGATTAGCTTTTAAACAAATTCCTCAGATGTGGTAAAGCAAATACATTTCTAAGGGAAACTTGTTTCTAAAGAGACTTTCAGTCTTCGTCAAAAATGTGTATTTAATTTTTAATTTTTTTCCCTAACTTGATATTAGTTTTGCTTATGTGTTTTATGCAAAACATGTATCTTCAAAATAGATATCTATATACTTTGCTCCTTATGAAAAATTTGTATAAGCCTGCTTTAACACACAACAAAAAAAGTCTAAGAGTCCATAATGTAGAGTTTTTCAATACATTATTTATATGGATAAATTGCATTGCATTATTAGTTCCAGGATTCTGTCTTCACCATAGTTATAGCCAACAAAAGATAAATGGAATATATTTCCTTATTAAAGACATATTAAAAATATTTTGGATATGAAGCTTGTCATAACAGAAAGTGTGGGATATCACAAAATGACAGTGATTCAAATATAGTGACTTTTTTTCCACATTCTACCAATATACAGTCCAACTGTCTAAGACATTACCTAGTTCCTTTTGTTCTCCTATGTTTCTTTTGTTCTCCTATGTTTCTTACATGTCTAGAAGAGCTTTGGTAGGCCCTGCTGGAACTATGCTAGACTTTTTCCTTCATGTTTTTCACAGGTCTCATATTTTTGTTTTCTCAGGATGTACACAAAGATCAAAGCAATGACAATAAAAATGTCACCCCAAAGCCTCCTGATTTCTTCCCCAGTGGACTTCCCAGCATCTATTTGGAGGAACCTAAAATAAGTTTGGACACTACAGCTAAGACAACAGAGAATGATTCAATACATGTATCAGTCTTAAATTTGCATTTGGCTGAGATGAGGAAAATCTTACAGAAGGAAAGAGAGTAAGTGCAAATTATATCCTACTTGTGGAATTCTCATAGAGGGGTAGAAGACAGTTTCTAAAATAGACATGGTCATCTTTGCATTTATAGCTCATATGTTCTAAGCTTTATTCATTGCTAAATGCAAGGCTTTAATAACAATTTAGAGAAACAATTCAACATAGTGTGTTTACTGTTTTCTTTGGCTTGTCTGTCATTTAAATAAGAGGTGTTCCATACAAATATATACTTATTAGCAATTTGGTATCAATGCAGTGATATTTAAAGTATGTTATACCCAGTTATTGGAGTGCTTTGTGCATAATAAAAAATTTTCATACACTCTACCAGCAGACTTTGAAAGAGTCCAACTGCAAAATGACAAAGGCGGTTTTTGAATTCTAAATATATGAATCAGCTGCAAAATGCTGTTAATCCTAATGTCTTCACTTCTAGCAAAATCTGTGTTAAAAGCAGGTAACAAAGAGGAGTAACACGTTTATTATACACTTATGTAGCATATCAAATTTGCCTCACATAAATACTAAATGTACATTTCAGTAGCCTAAAAGAAGTGTTATGTGGTATAAATGCTCAATACTGAGAAAGATTGAATCTCACCAGAAAGGCTTTTCAAGGAAACATGCAGCATGTGATGTATGATGATGTAGTAGCAGACTTCAGGCTGAAATTACAGGTGACTCTAATTTCAAAATCAGTTTAAGTTAGTTAGAAAATAAAAGGAATAAATTTCTCTGTCTATTGCAAATATATTCAACACTTTCAGTTCAGAGACTTTGTAGTGGTAACCTGTGTTGAAGAATTTCTTTCCTGTCAGTTTATTTCACATTTCCTGCCTATCAGTTTAGTTCATAATTGTCGTGTAGATAGTATGACTACTTTCAATTCCTAACTAATATTTAATCTCTTTTGTTATATGATTTAGCTTCATAAAGCATATAATAATTCTCTAGTTGAATCATATAGAAGAAGATGACTCATTAAAAAGTATTTAATTTTTCTACGGAAGCAAATATATATGTGAGTTAGGAGACTAATGCCTCACATACTCATTTTCCAGAAGTTGAAATAATTAGGGGCCTAGGTACTTCATCTTTCAACAGCAATCACATATACATATATACGTACATATAATAATTTTCTTTTAGAAAATAGATAATTTTTCAGCTTGTTTTTAGTCACTTCTCAGTCAAAACTTTAATAGGTTTTGGTTTGTCTGTTTGTTCACATACCTCTCTAACCAATTTTTAGCTGTGCTTCAGAGAGACTTTTCCATTTATGCCTAGATATATACAGACTGTGGTATAAGGCAATAAATTGACTGGCACACAGTAGGAATTGGGGCACATCTATAATATGCAATGTGCGGCAGTGCCAACCTCGGGCAGCAAATGCTCACAGAGCAGTGATTTCCACCTAACAGCAGGGAGTGGTGTAACAACTCCCTCTCCAGGAGGGCAACATTTCCTGCATACAGAGATGTTCTAGAAGGCTGATATATCCAGCTTCTAAGTGTGAAGCAACTATATTTGGCAATGCACACAGTAAATAGCTAAGAATAACGTTACTAGGGTAAGTCATCAGTCATAGTCACCTCTCTCTTGAGATACCTGAAGAATCTTTGTTGGGCAGCCTGTCACCTGCTAGTTCAGAAAGGGATGGTCTCCACTGCTTAGCAGAATTGGCTGATTTTGCCCAATTTCCATCTTCAGATTTCCAGTTTTCTCTGTAGGTTTTATTTTTGCTCCTATCAATATTTTTGCTGCTATATTCTGGAGTTTCTAGCAATGACTATCTCAACAATCTTACCCCTGTTTGCATTTTTACTTCCCTTATCTTGTGTGGCTCTAGCTTAAGTACTTTCTCACAGCTTCTTTCTCACAACTTAGCAATTTTCTCAGTGAACTTGAGCCAAGGACACACAGCTGTGCCGCATCAAAAGCAAACAGATCATAGACAGCTTGAACCCCAAGGCCAAAGGTTACTTTAGCAGTCAGTGTGATCTTAGTCACACAGCAGAGGACTTCTCAGCAGTTTTCTGGTTTACATGCAGCACTCTGAACTCTGACTGCATTTTTTGTAGAGTCAAGTTAGCTTTATGCAAATCCAGTATTTGGACTTGCCCCTAGCTAAGTTGCCTAACAGTTCCCTAACAAGTAACCTTTTTGGTTTCCTAACTAATCTTTCCGTAAGATGTTTTGCTTCTTCAGCCTGAGAGGACTTCTGTTTATTGCATTCTGCTTAGATCTATCACCAGTAATGTTGACATAGCCTTATGCACACAGATCAGGCTTTGCAAAGGACAAAAAGAAAGAAGGTCTAAAAAAGTAGAAAAAGTAAAGAGATGAAAATTTATGTTTTGACTTTCAAAAAATATAAGGTTTGGGTTTGCAATGTAAAATGGCACACCGACATCCTCTACTAGGTACTAATGGCTCATATCAATTACACATTTGAGGTCCCATTGACATGAATGGAAATTACAAACCTTATGAGCTGCTTAGCATTTTGCATAATCATTTGCTTAAAATAGCTATCTTTTGTCACCTTTTGGATCAGTGTTCTCATCTAAATGTCTTCTAGTTTTAAGATCATAACTTTTTCTGTTTTGAACTTAAAAGTGTTTATTTCCTCTAAAACCAAAAGTCCACAGACTAGCCCACTGCTAGCTGATAATATCAAAGAGGAACTGCTTAAGATTGGCTGAGTAACACAGACAACAGATACAAAAGGCTCTGCCTGAACAAAAAGAAATCCTTTTTTTTTTCCTGCAAGGATCACTGAACACTGGCACAGGTTTCCCAGAAAACTTCTGGGTCTGCATCCTTGGAGACCTTCAAAAGCCATCTGGACATGGTCCTGAGCAATCAGTTAGTTCTAGGCAACCCTGCTTGAGAATGGGGTTTGCACCAGATGACCTCCAGAGGTCCCTCTCAACCTCAACCATTCTGTGTAATTCTGTGATTCAATTAGATAATGAGTTAAAATGTCTAATTACAAGATCCACGAAAAATGCTCTGAACTTGATTCTTTTACCTAGTAGTAAACTGCTTCTATCTCTGCTATATTCTTTCTTCCCCTCTTTGTTTTCTTTATTTAAACAGTCAACTTTATGTAATCAGGATCATCTCTTTCATTTAGTGGTATGAGAGGGACCTGATACCTGAAGAAGTACCATAACACAAAACAAAACTGGTGTCTTCTAAATAAGCACTACATACTGGACATTCCTCTTTTACTTTTCAGATTAGTCCATTTCTGAGGACTTTCACTGCATTCAGTACAGTCAATAGTCTATTATTCAAAATATTAGAATGTCATCTTTCATGCCTTCACTCTCTACTGTATCAAATGCCCCACTTAATAATTCTCTTAGTTCCCTAATGAAGTCATGATATCATTCCAATGAAATATCTCATTACTTTAGGAGAAAAACTGTTGATGAAGTCATAATATCATTCCAATGAGATATCCCATTACTTTAAAAGGAAAACTGTCGAATTGAAATGCATCAAATACATCTTGCTCCACTTTGCTCTGTGACTGATAGTGCTTATTTTATTACTGTAATGTTATGGGACCTCTAGGTGTTTGCTGAGATAAGTTGGTCTGTGTGCTAAATCTAGGCAGAAAAGGGAGATCCCAGATTCATGAACATTAGATTTAGTTAAGAAGAGAGAGGAAGATATTTCACTAAAGTGGATCACTTCATTAATGTAGCTGACACTGCTTCCAGGATGTGAACCAATCCTGTCAGTGACAATTCTTGCTATCTCTGTGCAAGCCTGCAGCCTGCTGCATAGAAATGCCCTAGACAAATTCCATCAATACACTTTGCTTTAATAGGTGAATATTTAAACCAAATATTATTAAAATATGGTTCTAGTAAGCCTGACAATAACATCCTTATTTAAAAGGTTGAAAAATTCCATTAGCCTCTATTAGAATAGAAAATAACTACTGTAGCACACAATAGTTTCTTTAATTGACAGTATCAGAATTTTCTTTTCAACTATTCCATATTTTTCTCATTGTACAGGCATAGTACTTCTGAGCTAAATAATACATTTTCCAAAAATTCTTCTAGCATTTTCTTCCAGGAGCAATTATTTTTGAAGCATGAAATATATATCTTTTAATAATGTTTTTTAAACATTTAATATCAATCATATTTTGTTTCTGTACTGTCTTTATAGTGTATATTTCCCCATGTATATATGTGTTTAATCTTCTGTTTATACTAAATACAAGTGATGTAATACCTTTTCTTTGAGGATCTTCACTAATTGTGAGGAAACTTGTGATAAATTAGGTGGCCTGAACCACTTACTGAAGTCAAATTTTCTTCAGTTTATCCCAAAATTTTATTTCATTTAAAGTTTTAATTCTGTACTACTGGATTTCTTTTTTCTCTTTAGCTATTATTTTGGTGAATCTTTTTGAACAATTATGCGATAATAATATAGATTTTTAGAAAAGTCAAGGTATACCATTGGCAAAGGCAGAAGAATATAAGTCAAGCTATGAGAAGGAGATTCAAAGTAATTTGTCTTCTGTCAGCTTCACAATTGTGCAATGCTAAATTTTAAAATACTTTTTTAGAATGAATGTATTTCTGGAGAAAGAAATGGAAAAGATGGAAAACGAATTATTTCTTTGGAAATGGAAATACGAAGAACTGAGACAAACCAAGCTAGAAAGCCTGAATCAGGTATGTTAGCAGTACATTGTTATCACATGGAGTAAGAAACAAAATTTAGATTTCTGATTTCCTATATTGTAACTCAGAGTAAAATTGTGTTCAGAGTTTATGAATGTGATAAATCCACCATTTATCAGCTGTTATTCTGTGTAGCCTGATGGGAGGGACCTGCTGAGGGTGTGTCAGGAAGCCGAGGCCTGGATGCTGCCATGGCAGCACTGGTGCTGGGGAGCTGTGGGAGTCACACTGGGCTGGCTCCACAGGCTTCCAGAAGGGTCTGGCCAGAGGAGGCAGGTTCTGGTGCCCCATCCCCGTGTGTGGTGAGGCTGGTGGTCCTGACGTACAGCAGTCTGTGATCACGGTCCAGTGTTCAGAGAGAGGGTCCCATGTGGACTAAGGAGATGCTCAGGAAAGCCCTGCCACCCCAAAGATACCAGGGTGTTACCAAGGAGGGAGACAGCATCCTCGGAGGCGGTGGGGACCCGCCAAGGTCTCGGCTGTGGCCTTGAGAGGTAACTCCTGGTTTAGGGAGAAGCCAGTGGTTCAGGCGCAGCTGGCAGGCCCAGCACACGTCCTGTGTCAGTGGGGAGCAGTGGCTTGTCCAGCAGGTTGCCTGTGGGAGGGGACTGGGAAGATGCTGGCAGAAGCACAAGACACAGCAGCAGCTGTAGCAGCACAGCCTGGGACTCAGCCCTTGCCACCAGCTGGGAGTGCTGCTGTGGCACGGCAGAGACCTCGGCTCAGAGCTACTGAGGGAGGATGCAGGTGCCCAGACCTTGGGCTGCAGGCAGTGCCTGATACCCTCCTGTGAGGCTGGAGCAATAGGAGAGAGTGTCCCTGCCTACAAGAGGTGTAGAAACTGGCTGAAAAAATGTGTTGTTCCCATCGACCTGGACAAGGAAGTAAGGCTGGGCAGGATAAGAGAAGACAAAGAGGAGATTAACGGGATCTTCACAGAGACTCAGAGGTAAGAAAGTCTGAACCATGGGGGGGAGGGGGGAGCTGCCAGAGACTGTGAGTTTCACAGTGAATAGAGTCCCACAGCAGGAGGGCTGGAAAGGTATGTTCTCCAGCAATTGGAGGATGGCTTTTTTTGCAGATCTGCAGTTCAAAACCTTCAAACACCTGGTAGTGAAGTAAGAGAAGAAAGCCATGACTTGTGAGGCATCAGAGCCAGCTTTAACCCAAACTATGCATTAACATCAGGAGGAAGCAGTGAGTGGTGAAGTAGGAGGCTTGCTCCTGTGGGATAGAAACCCCTGTGTTCCCCACTTTCTATTTTGAGGATTATGTGGCTTGCTGTGGGCCAGGATCCAGAACATCGCAGAGAGATTGCCAAGGTCTGTTCAGTCCTTAGACTGCTACTCTACTACTCATCCCCATGGGCACCAGCTAGGGGTGTATTGGGAATGATCACAAATCTCTGGAGTTGAGGTCATGGGGACCCAGGCCTTGTCTTCTTGATCCTACCAGCTGCATAATGGAATGAGTAGAGCTTTGAACTAGGAAAGGAGGCAATGAGAGATTACAGACCACAATGAAGTAGTGGTGGTTGGCTGGAAAGGTCAGGGCACAGGTTGATAGGAGCAAGAAAGACTTCAGGAATGATAAAACAAGATGGAGGAACACCTGTCTCACGAGTTGGTAAAGAAATACATACGTCCTGGGAAACAAACAGGGAGAATTAGAGCTGGATGTGCTTACAGAATTACGATATTGTTGGAACTGTTCAAATACTGTGCCAAGTCCATGCAACTGGAGTACTGTGAAGGACTTCCAGAAACACTGACAGGGAAGGGCTGAGGGGATGGAAGTTGGCCTCAGATCTTTTGAGGCCTCCAGCAAGACGGAGGGTAATCAAACTTGTGACTCAGGATCAGAGGAGAGACCAGTAAGGGTGTAGTACCACTCCATTGTGGTAGGAGTTTGTTACAGACCACCTGATGAGGAAACAAAGTGTTTAAAGAACTCACATCTGTGAGTTGTAGACCCCAGTTCTCATGCATGATTGTATAGCTTCTATAAGGGCAATACACACGGTCAAGACCATGTGGTCCGGGCAGCACCATGCAGTTGTCGCCATCTCGGCGTGGCTCACAATGAACTTTATTTGCTTAGCCACCTTTAGCCAGCCATGCTGCACAAAGAAGGGCAGAAGCTGTGGCAGCAGTTCTTTTCCTCTTTTTCCGGACCCCTCATAAGGAAAAGCACTGAGCAGAGCCGGCAGCCAGCATGGCCAGGTGTGGTGCCAGCAGGACCATGTGACCAGCAGCAAGTGGCATGGTGAGCAAAATTCCCTGATGTGAAGCCCAGACAGAATCAACTTTTCAATACTACAGAACTCTATAAAAACTTTACGACTGGTAGAACTTCAGAATAAACGAACCTATGAACACAACTCTCTCTCGAGTCAGAGAAGAGGGTGAAGACACGTGAAGAAAACAACATGGTGACACCAAGATCGGTGCAGAGGAGGGAAGGGGGAGGAGGAGGTGCTCCGCTCTTCTGCAAGCCCTAGTGAGGACTATACTACAACAAATTAATTCCCTGTAATTCATTCATCCCCTCTGTGCATGGAGGGATGCAGAATTCACCTGCAGCCCATGAGATAAAGGTGCTCATGCTGGAACGTGTGGATGCTGAGAAACTGTGATCTGGTGAAAAGCTTAAACACAGAGAGAGAACTCTTGCTTCCAGAGATAGAGGACCCTTGCTTTTGTAGTAGAACAGATCATCCTTAAAAGTTACACCCCATGAACTAATGGCCCGTGAGAAAAGCAGTTGTGGGAAGACTTCTTTTACCATGGGAGGGTCTCACATTGTGCAGGTTGAGCGAGACAGCTCTCGTGAAAAANGCTTCCAGAGATAGAGGACCCTTGCTTTTGTAGTAGAACAGATCATCCTTAAAAGTTACACCCCATGAACTAATGGCCCGTGAGAAAAGCAGTTGTGGGAAGACTTCTTTTACCATGGGAGGGTCTCACATTGTGCAGGTTGAGCGAGACAGCTCTCGTGAAAAAATAGAACCACGTTAGAAAAGTTCACAAAGAACTGTCACTTGTGGGGAAGGACCCCATGGCATCACAATAGAAACTCCTCTCCCTAAATGAATCTGAAAAAGATGTTAAAAGTGACAAACTAAGAACCCCATATTTTGTCTCCTTGTGGTGTCAGTAAGAAAGAAAAAGGGGCTGGGGGAGGCAAGTGTTCTAAAAGTTTATAATAGTTCTCATTATCCTCTTTTAATTCTGACAATAATTTTTTTCTTTATACTTTATTATTTTGAGCCTGTTTTGCTGTCCAAGTATTTCCTCCTAATCCTTATCTTACCCCATGAGTTTTTATGTGTTCTTTACCCTCCTCTACTCAGCTATAGCAGAGGAAAATAAGTGAGTAGTTTTTTGTGAGTACACTGTCCTTCAGCTAGTGACCATCCCACAACATGTGGTAACTTCGAAATAGCAGTGTTGGTAGTCCTGAAAGAAGAAAGGCAAGCAGCAGAATACAGACCCTGATTCTAAGGAGAGCAGGATATTGGCTTAGCCAGGGAACTTCTGGGAAGCTCCAATAGGTAAACAAAGGAGTCAACCAAAGCCCTGGAGTACAGCAAAGGTTTGTCCGAATACTCAGGAGAACAGGTGGATGTGTCAGGAGACTGATTAAGCTCAGCAGGGCAATCTTGGTGGAGTTCTGATGCCAGAAAGCATCTTTTACAAAGATCAGCCTTGTAGGAGGAATTTAAGAACATTGCCTGGTGATGTATGATTGGTGTTAGAAAATACATGTTCATTTCAATCTGCATTCAATGACTAGAAAAATAAGAAATATTTGTGTTGCAGTTTACAGGTTTTAGCTTTCAGGACAATGGATAGAGGACCTCTTTGATCCAACAAAACTCAAAATGCGTGTCTCTATGACTAAACATAGATAGTGAATAAAAAATGTCCTATGAATTTAACATCTCAGATTTGGAATAATGGAGGGAATTTAATTAGTTTTCTTTCATGTTTTGGAAAGAATTGCAAGCAGTCTATTAAATCTCAAGTTCTGGTTAATAGATGATGCATATGTAAATGGAGTTTCCTTCATAGATGAACATACACAGCAACAAATTAACATCTATCTCTCATATTTGAGTCTTTTTCAGACTTTAGTTCTTTATTTTCTGCTTGCATATTAAGTAGGATTTTAGCTTGTTATACTTGTGCAAAACAGAGGAAGTCTAGATTTAGTTAAGAGTTTTGCTTGAGAAATGTAATCTTAATGAAATGCTTTATTGTACTGTCATCAGGATAAAACAACAGGAAGCAAAATTTTGCTGACAATTCATTGGAGATAGATAACAATATTTATGCATGTGCATGCCTACATGTATGTGTTGCTGCCTTTTTCTTGGGAGCATTCTCAATTGCTGTAATTGCAAACAGGAGGTGATATTTTGAGCACTCTGTTAATCTTCTGAGATTTATGACATAAATTTAATTATTAAATTACAGAAAAACACTGCTCTAGATGAATCTGACTAATGTGAATGAAATTATTAATATTAGTGGAGGGTAATATGTAAGTGGAAACTCTCCCTCTACTGAAGTAAACCTAACCTTGTGTGTTGACAACATATATGTGAATTTCACTCATATATTACTGTTGAGAAGTGGATGCTGCGAAAACAGACAAGATTTTTGATGGTGAAAAATTTGAAAGTGAAATAAAGGAAAGTGCAGACATCTACTAGGCTAAGTATGGAATCTGATTCCAGCATACACTTGCAGTATTAAATCACAAAGGAATTTCTAGATTAACAGCAGATCAATCATTACATGTAGATTATTTTCATGTCCTTGACTAAATTAATCTGAAATTTCCTTTGGTAGATTGTCTAGCAGTCTCACTGTGAATATGAAAAAAGTGCTTGGTTTGGAAGTGGCAGTGCCACTGCAAATTCAAGCATTTTTATGAATGGATAGCTCTTCTAGACTTTTGGAAGTTGGAGAGATTTTGTGGACTGTTAGAAACTTCACAGCTGCCAAGACTTGATTATTAGTGCTCCCAGTAACTAATCACTTTATTTAATTATGTTTGTTAACAGAGGAGTATTTAGTCACCTTGGAATAAACTAAATATGGAAAACCTGACTATTGTGTCAAAAAAAAATCCATTCAGCATCAATTTAGAAGTTGTAAATAAGTTTTCTAGGTATTGAGTTAATTTAAAAAGTTGTAAAGTGACAATTTATGACTATAGTAACCATGAGCATTATAGGCAATTATGTGTGACATTAGCATTGATCTTGTCCTTTTTGGGGTCATAAATTAGACTATGTTAACAGTTACAACAGAAAGTTGCATTTGATGTTGTAATTCAAAATTTCCTTTTCTGTTCTAAGAATTCTGTTCTCACATTAAAAAATGTAAAATGTTATTTTAAAAACAGGGAAACAATTACTCAGTATGCAATTACACTTATTGTTGTGTTTGCATGAGAATCCACAGAAAGGCAATGATAGTCTGTAAGACTATTGAGTAAAGAAAGAGTGTTGACATTAGATGTACTTGGGTTTAATGTAAAATTTGTTGGAAAAAATAGGAATCTTTAAGTTCTCTGAAGAACATGAAAATTTTGACATCCACAACATTGCTTGTTGAATGTCCCCAGGAAGGGGTTATCCAGTTTTGTCAGATATAGTTTAATTTTCAGATCAATTCACCAACAGTCTGAGAAACACAAAAAGTTTCTGAATTTTATTAATCAGGTCTTTGGACTCTGGAAGACAGAACAAATCCTTGGTGTGTTGTTATTATGTTTGTAAATACAGAATTAGAATGGGCAAGACTATTGAATTTTTAGTTTTTAGAATTATCATTTTATCTTATATACAATAAAACATTCTTGTTTATATTCATTGCAAATTTTCCTCAAAATTTTATATGTCTTTATAATTCCTGAAGAATGTGCTTTTCTGGTCATTTAAGAGTTAAATAAGATAGAATATTTACAAAACAATTTTACATTGTACTGAAAATAGCAGAAAAATGCATGTACTACTATATTCCACTGGTGTGCACTGTAGACTTACAAATGCCACTATTTGTGGCAGTGACTTCTGTGCTGTTTAAAAGAATTTTCAGCTAGGTGAAGTACAGAATGTGCTCTTACTCTACACTATCTGTTTTGGTAGTGAATGAGCAAAATTCCTATCCCAGTTTGTGGGATATGAGGCAAAAATGACATAAATTGGTACTTAAATCTTTTTGGAACACCGATGATAAAATAAGCGTACCCAGATGGAAAGGAAAACAGGCTAAATGAGCATTTTGTATTCTTGCCAGAGACATTTCTATTCTTCCTCTTTGTTTTTACAATTGAAAGTAAATCACCAGCTATTGATTTTGTGGTAGAGCCAAAAAATCATCTTTAAACATCTTTTAAAACAAATGTTTTCTCTTCTCTCTCTCAGTATATAGATGTTTTACCCTATATTACCACAATCTAAGTATTGTTACTTAGGAGCATTACTTTCTCTAAGAGATTGTGAATGTTTCCCTACCTGCTGTTCCCAGGTGAAGGAAGCTCCACTGATGTGACTGAGGCTTCTGGATAAATCAAGTCTTCTATTATCACTGTAAACATTTAAATGCTCTTTAAAATGGAATAGCCTGTTTGGAGGATCAGGTTGTTAAGAGGTAGATCTTGTTAAAGACTCTGCTTGATTTCTACCTTCTCCAGGAATCTGTATTCTGAAATTACCTTATAGTGTGAAGGTGGTACACCACTTTTTACCTGAAATTGCTGTTTTTCATTCACTTAGTACATACAGGAAATAGAGAAAGTGATACTCTTATAATCTTATAGAACATTTAGATAAATACAGTAAGATCATCCATTCTGTCCCTTACTCTTCACCTGACTCAAAAAATGGCTTCTGATTGTCTCCTGAATCCTGCAGAAAGTATAATAATTATCAGACATAAACCAGTAGCCACAATGGATATACTGGCTACTGTAAACTTCTCTGTTCAATTTCTTACCTAAGATGGCCAGAAATGTTAAGTATTTGCATGGCTATCATAGGAACAAAAGTATGTACTAAAAATTAATTTTATGGTGCTTTTATAAACTAGAGAATAGCCAGTAGTCTATTTTAGTGTGCTAAAGCAGTTTTTATAAAGTTTGATATCAGAAGTCTCAAGACTGAGATTTAAAATGTCGTTAGACAATTTTCTGTAAACAGCATAATTATTTGAGAACACAAATGACTTTATAGAATGGAATCTTGGTGCAGTTAATTTTCCTGTAATAAAATCTCATTATTTTTAGACTAGGTCTAGAATTTTGAGTGTTCCTTATTGGTCTCAATGCTTCATTTGTTTGGGAGGCTGGTGCAGTTTTCAGACTGAGTGAAAAGGGATGAAAATGGTGCTCCACAGCTGACTCACGGTTTGATAGAAGTACTTTAAAAATTACTTTCAAAATACACTTTTTCTTTCCCTGTGTAAATTAAAATAACTGACAGGTGGTTAGAGAGTAAGGAAAGTGTTCTATATGGTTGCTTCAGCAGCAATTCTTGCAAAGGGTTAACTATTCTTTCCCCTGTTTTTATAAATCAGGTCCCTGTTCATATTTAGTTTTATCTCTGGAAGTTAACGTACTTAATGTTCTTAGTATCCAATATAAAGTATAATTTGTCATGCTGCAGAACGCTAAGGTTCCATTTGATGTTTATTTTCCCACAAATCTAATTTGGAAAGTGCAGGATAAGTCTACAGTTTCATTGACTTTTTTGCCCATACTGGCTTCTGGCAAGATATTTAAACTCTATTGAGTCATACTTGCCAATATTTTCTCTGTCTTCATTACACATTTTGCAATGAAAATACCAAGCAAGATCAGAATTATTTTTTGTTTATTTTTTTATGTAAGGACAACTGAGACATGAAAAGTTATTTCTGTGAGAAAGTATGTTCAGAAGAAACATTTGCATGCATACTGAAACATCTCTGCACAAAGATTTTATGTGAAAGGAACACCATGCCAAAATGGCATCATTTGAGGAGGTTTGTTTAATCTGTTTTTCTGCCACTGGCAGAAAGTATAAGTTGGTAATGAAATGAAGAAGATGAGGGAGGAATGTGTAAATGCCTGCACTTACAGATATGTGTGTATGTATATATTTACGTGTTTGTGTACATGAAGCAATCCTGGTCCTAGGGATTAGTCAAGGTGTTCCTTCCCAAGACAGGGGGGCTGGATCTAGATGATCTTTGAGATTCTTTCCAATTCAGGTCATTCTATGATTCTATATTGCATCTTTAACAGAAAGAATTTTTCATAGTTCAGATTGAAAGGCCCAAAATTATGACAAGTTGCTTCTTAATAATGTGTTATTGTGGTCAGTTGACCATATGGTTCTCTATCAGAAATTAATTCTTTGCAGGATAGAGTTAAAAAAACAAACAAACAAAAAAAAAACCCAAACCAAAAGGCTTTTTTATATATGTTTAAATATCCTGAATTTACCTTTCAGTATTATATTTTAGCATTCACTGAGTTGTTAAAGTAAATATTTCTGCTAGTGTGCATGTTATTCCACATAAAATCAACTTGGACTGACATTATTTGAAAAAGTAACAAATCACTGAAGAATTAAATGTATTGACAGGTAGAATGTTGAAAATTGAATTTAATGTCTGACATTAAAGGTATTGAATTAAAGATACAAGCATTTTGCTCTTAGTGATGCAGTTCTTTTTTTGTATGCTTATTTAGATAAGGATAGCAATGTGCCACTTAAAAATTAAAGATTTAATTTGGGGGGAGGCTTGATTGGGAAAGCAGCCTTACATAATTTTCTTCCATTGTTTTTGAGACAAAACTTTCCATGATTACATCAGTGAAGTAATGCATATTTCTTTAAGTAGCAGCATGAGTGGTACCTTGAAGTCAATAAGAAATCTGATGATGTCAGTGAATTTTGGATCAGTTCCTAAACTATGGTAATAGCAGGTGATTAGGAATTGTAACAGAAGATTCTTCAGGGGCACTTGTGACTTTCAGAATAGCAGTGTGATGTGCTGTTGTGGGTATGGCTCAGATAAAACACACAACATGCCATGTAAACTGTACTGAAAACAGCAGAACCTTTGCTACAGGCACTTGCTGCCAGACCACTGCTCTACAGAAATCATCTTACATAATTGCTTATCTAGATCAGGTGACTAAAGCTGGATATTTCAGGTTCTTACTCTGAAAGGAGAGCTGTATGCAGAAATGTTCTATACTGTATTTACCTGAAGTCTAAGCAACACAGCACTTTTAAGTTTCTTTGAACAAAGTCATCTTCTCTGTTTCTTGAATCCTGTTGAACTTACAGTTCAGAAGAGAAGACAAGCTTTTGAATACTGGTTTAATCTATCCCTTTTAGCATAGTTTGTTAATGCTTGAGGATAAAGCTCACTGCATCAGAACATGACAATTTTTGGAATCTGGTGTATTATAGTGCAATTTATCTGTACTTTAAGTAACATTGGTATAATGGTCTAGTACTCATCAAGGAACCTTGATGCCATTTTGATTTTCCCGATTATTTCACATTATGTGAAATCAGACTTGCAAATTCTAGGATGATTTCACACACTATTTAGTATTCTAGTAATCTGACATGTATTTATTTGTAGAGACCTACAGTTACAGAAAACATCCTATTCCCAGCATCCCATTAATCTGAAAAGTCAACAGTCCTCATCTGTAAGATAAGTGAATTTGTGCAGTCCCTAAGTTAAATGTAGAGACTTTGACTGTCGCTGCTATTTTGATGTATTTTTGTTATGATTCATTAGCAGGTACATTAAAAAATGTACTGTAAGTTAAGTTTAATTAGTATTTTATTTTGCAATGTATCAGTTAGCATTCCTATTATATCTTTAATATTATTAATTTAATAATTTCCCAATTGGGTTGAACTGTATTCTGATCTCCAACATGTAATATCCATACAGTCTAGGAAATTCTTGAGAATGAGGACAACTTGAGCTTGTTTTGAGTGTTTCCTAATCATGCTGACCATTATTGATTTTTCTGTTCCCTTACAGTTTCTTATTTACCTATACATTTGGCTCAATTCAACAACATAAAATGAGGATAGAAAGTTGGCTTAGAAATTGGTTGTAAACAAAAAAGTTATTGACCTTCTGTACAGCAAATAAAAGTTTATAAATAAATAAATAAATA